>VZTY01029977.1:0-86117 GCA_013400935.1 Turnix velox | reverse complement strand
TCTGATCACGACTACTGTAATTTATTCCTTTTTGGTATGGTTTAATATCACTTTGGTATTAAGACAAATACTAAGATTGGTTCTTCACAGGTGCAGCATTAAGTTGGCATCCTCTGCTTCCGCTGCCCAATTTTACCAGAAATGTTTCACAGCAGGGATGAGTGAAACTCTACATATCCAAAAAAATTACTCAGAGAGGTCTTTATCTCACATTCCCATCAATACTTTGTATGAGCTTTTTGCTGGATGGCATCTCTCTGTGACTGTTTGGGCTAAAGGAAATGGTTTTTAACAATATTTTAGAATCTGTAATTGCAGGGAATTGTGAGATGCACCCTGAAATCAGCACCTGGTCAAGCTGAGGCTGGTTTGTTGTTTTTGTTAGGCTCATGTTTGTCACAGGGAGGAAAACTAGGGGAAACTAACTAACCTTTAGAAGTTCTAGCCATCTGGGCATTAAAGGATGCAAATCACAAAAGCCAAACCTGAACGGTACATTCTCATCATGTTACCCTCTTAGAAGTTCAAGTACAACAAAATTTCCCACTCCACAGACGCAGAGCAGGAGCTTAAGAAAGTGGGCAGTCGAGGATTTCGCCCCCCTACTGCAGAATAGAGTAATGGACTCTCTCACCCTCACAACTGAGGTTCCTCAGAAGGGAATGACAACCACACTTATCCATTCCACATCACAACTTCCACAGAAGTCAGAAATATAACACTGATCTCCAATCACACCTTGCTCCAGTGATCCTCACCACCTTCTATCCTTCCAGGAAGATGAACCAGATGGTTCATTTCCTGTAATCATTTGCATTACTGCAGCACAAAGAGACTAAAGATGGGGTATATACAGGTGCCTGCATGGAGTGGCCATAAAGATCTAATACATCCTTCTCCTTAAAACTGGCTAAATAAATAACCTATATGAGTATGGAACTATTGAGAGGATTTTGATAATGAGAGACAAAGCAGTATTTCCCAGATCACAGAGGAGATCTGAGGGGGTGTCAGGAATCAGCTGCAGAAATCTGGAACGAACAAACAAAAGACTTCTTTATTTTCTTGTCAACTGTGGAGATGCAGTCAGAGAAGGAGAAAGAATCCCAGGCTTTCCAGAAAGCTGGATTTATTCTGTACCAAAATGGGGAGAAGCAAGTCAATATTCTAGTATCTACCTTCAGCCCACGTGTTCTGAGGAAACCCCAAAGCTTTCTCTGTTGCATACCAGTATCTACTCACCAGTCCCACAATAATTGTCTGAAGAGGTCTGCTTTGGTGTCTTCAGCCCAGTGACAATCAATCGCCTCGCAGTGCCCCACGTCTGCCTTTTTTTCAGGCAAAGTTTACTACAAAAAGATATGCTGACTTTCTGCTGAGCAATACCAGGGCACTGTTGTGAGCTGAGCAAAGTACACAGGGCAAGTATGGCAAGTATCCAGCATGGAAACAAAGTAATGACCCAGAAATCCAGCACTCTTCTGTCCTCATTCCAACAGCTCACAATACACTCCAGACCAGGGCTAAAATACAGAGAAAGCATCAGCCCACATCAACACCTGACCATCTTGTGACAGAGACATCTTAAGCATACTCAAGTACACTGCAAAAGCAGCAAGCATTGTTTTTTTTTTATTTTCACTGGCAATATAATGTGTTTAAACTCAAAAGACATGTTGTGGTCAGACACAAAGAACTCCATTTCACTGGAAGGCAAAAAATAAACTGGAGGAATGTGTCTTGTGTAGCTCCATTATCTCCATTCATGGCATTATTTAAAGACAGATTAGTCAAATAGCTGTCAATATTGGTTCAGACACAACTTGACTTTTCAAGCCAGTCAAATGACCTCTTCAGGTCCCTTACAGCCTGAATTCTGGAGACGTTAACTAGGCAGAATGGGTACTGATTATATGCTGACACCACTTTTGGCCACCTACAGAAGAATTCAGGAGAAGACCTAGAGCCTAGTGCATATTGGACTTCCCAGATGTCCAAGAATGCTTGTTCCTGCCCTTTCCAGTGAAAAGTTTTCAGCTCCTGGATAAACAGATACAATCTAAGTAGAAGCACACAAAGGGTGCAGACCTTGCACTGCTGCTTTGTGTGTCAAGTTCACTCTCATTTATGCAAACATCATATTTACTTTTTCTAGCAGAACATTTGTATATCCAGTGAGACACAAGGTCAGCTCTGGGATTCCTCACTGACTATCTATATTGAGATAATGATATGTAATAGACGAGATTCCTTTTAAAGACAAACATCTCCTTTTCAGCACAAAAGCTGAAGGTGTTATTCTTGGGGGGGGAACAACAACAAAAAAACCCACTAGAAATTGCTGTCTATGTATACATACAATCCACAAAACAAAGGGATTTCTAGGAAGCTGAAGAATGCTTCAGGGTCATTAAACACATTTATAAATCCAAAATTTATGTATTTGTCCATTTATGTAGCTCCTCCCTCCCCCCCCAAAAAACCCCACAGTAAAATTTCCACATTTCAATGTATTTCAGCTCATTAAGCTGCACTATTAAAAAATAAGGTAACAGTTTACTCAGGCTCAAGAGAAAGCACAAGATTTCTGGTTCTCATTGCACTTTTGCTATATGTATTTGGTGTGGCTTTGAGCAAAGTCTACTGTTATTCCCCAAGATTGAGATGATGATTGATCTTGATCATTAAGCAGTCATACTGCAAGTTTTTCAAAGAGGCAGGATTGGTTTCTCACAAAATGTTTTACACTGCCTAGAACAAAACCACTAGCAGCTGAAGCTGTAAAAATCAGTTCTGTGCTCCTTTTAAATTCTTCCCCTATCTGAGGCAAAAGGCTTCAGCTGTTCTCAGACACTGGATAATTGATTTTCAGGATCTTCTGTACCCCTGATGAAACAGTGGCAATCTGTTAAGATGCTCCTTTGGATATTCACATCTGTGTTGAAGAGGATACTTCACAAAACAGCAATGACACAAGGTGGGAGGGAATTCAGTGATACTTCTAAAAGACAGATCAAAACCACTAATCTCAACAAACCCCGAAATTATCCTTTTTACTTACAAAAACTGAAACTACTGATAATGAAGACAACCTCCCATTGTTAAGTCAATGGTGTTCCTGAGCCGACAGCCTTTGAAGAGACTCTCAATTCTGGCAACTGTGGCAACAGCACACAGGTTTACATGGGTGTCTCATCACCCACGCATGTTTCCCCTGGTGATTTTGTCACCAGCTCAGCTACCTCTCATCTGTGTCTGCCCTTGTACTTGTCTGGCACTCAGCTCTCCTCAAGTCTGGAGCCTGTAACCCTGTGTTAGCCTCAGCACCTGCCTCCTCATCCCAATGCCTAAAATGATCCATGGCAATAAAAATCTATGACAGAGGAAGCAAAATAAAACTCAAATAAAAGGAATGATAATTTCCTGCAACACTCAAATAACTTGAAAAATAAAGCACCTGGGAGACCAACAGAGAATGAGTGGAATGAAAGGGAATTGATGGGAAGCTGAAGGAGCGTCTGATCCCTCAGTAAAGTGGTAGAAAGGTGTGTGATGAATCCGTCCACATCCTTTTCAGATAGTCAAGGCAACAGTTTGATGAAAAGGACTGCTCACTCACTGAACTATCTTGCAGTTATGAGGTTAATGGCACTGGGATTTATCCTCATTTCTGAGTGCAGTGGTTACTTTTTATGGGATTAGGTCATGCACTTTTCCCAGTAAGTAACAACTCTACCAACTCTCATTACCTAAGCATGCTAGTTACATCACTAGTTACCTGCAACTCTGCCTATTCAGCTTATTCAGTGATGAGAGATCATTCTAAAAATATATATTTAGAACTGAAACACTTCAGAGAAAAACATACATTAAAATCCCTTACACAATCTACATACATATCTAATGCCCATCAAACATATTATTCTGTTTATTTGGAAAGCCTCTAAGTGGCTTCACCTTCTTCACCAATGATTTCTTCTGCTTCTTCCCAAAAGCATCTCATTTTACTGTGAATATTTGCTCTTCCAAATTCCCAGTTGTGCTTAAGCAGCTGTGCAACCTGAGGTAATGAGGACAAAGCTCTTACTTCAAAGTCACCTCTGGTGTGAAACACTGCCCTGGACTTAGAAACATAGAAGTGTTTTGTTTGGAAGACATTTTTATGATCATCAGATTCAGCTGCTGACCCATCCCTGGCAACTTCCCATTAAACCATGTCCCTTAGAACTGCATCTATCTGTCGCAGCCGGTTCCAATGCTTGACAACTCTTACAGTGAAGAAATAGAGGAAATAACATTATGTAACACTACTCTTCACACTCCTCACTGTAGCAGTTAGGTAGAAGCAAATGATTGATGGTTGGGATACAGAGCAAGAGAGATGAATAACACAAGACGTGTAACTCTGTGCTGTGACAGATTAGTAGGTTTATCTTTCACATCAGAGACAGAAATGTTCATTCACATTTGGTTGCAATAATTGCAAGCAATGTCTTCACCAGCTAAGCTGCATAGACAACCATTTACAATTTTGTAGAATAAGAAAAACACTTGCTATGTATGCCTCAGTGCATTTGTGTGGATACAGACACAGGTATACAAGCACACAAGAACACATATGAATGCACGGAAACAAGATTTACAATATGTTTTCTTTCAGTTACAACTTGAAAAATGTATTGATGAAACTAAATTTATTTTATACAGCTTTTCACCTTTGTGATAAAACAGATCTAACAACATGGGGTATCTCAGTTTTATCAAAATAAAGTCAAATTCATTTTCAACACAAGTTACAAAACTGAAAAGCTCCAGGCCTTTACCTTTTATTTGACTTTGAAAACAGAGCAGTGATGTGTGACTTTCTGTCTCCCATTCTGTTTTCATGTTAATACAACTTATAACTCCAGGGGTCATGTTAGGATGTCCCTTCTCCTTCCTTCAAGCACACAACTGCCAGTTAAGCTAGAGAAGGTCTAGTATACAGCCTTTTACACACTGCCAGTGTCTAAAAGACCATACTTTGTTGCTGTCCTTCCCTCCTCCATATCTTATCTGGAAAAGCAGTCCCTGCATTACAAAGGTTTGCTTCAGTGAAGTGTGATAAAAATGATATCTTATCAGAGAGTCCTAATGTGAGTAAAATCTAACTACCCTTGACCTCCCTTTAACTTATACCCAGAATAGTCAAACTACTTTCAAGGCCTTGTAATTTCTTCCCAATAGAAAACTATGGTAATCCTACTAGTTTTTCACCATGACTGGTCCAAGGATGTGTGGAGTGATAAACAATCAACCTCAACACAAAGAAGTAAAAACTAAAGATAAATTTCTTGTTTATTTTGAAATTATAGAAGATCTTATTCAACCCCACTCGCTACCACATTGCAGCCTCCACTAGAATGCTTCACACTGCATATGTAACCCTTTCTCTTTTGGTTGACTCTTTCCAGATGTTTCCTTATCTCAGTCAGCTCAGAATTTGTCTGAAGAATTTGCCAAGGCTGCACAACAGCTTAAAAAAGAAGCTCCAAGAATCCAATTTGGAAAAATTGATGTCACACACCAACGTGATTTGAGAAAAGAATTTAATATTCGAGATTTTCCTACTGTGAAATTTTTTGTGGATGGCAGCAGGGAAGATCCTATAGACTGCAAAGGTAAACTATCTTATGAGCTGATAATGGCATGTAATGATAGGATGTATCAATCTCTTCTGCTGCTGAGAAGAAAAATATAAATGTTCAAACAAAGAATAAGCAAGGCATTAAATAACTTTTGCCTATGGTTTTAAGCATAAAATTATACCTATGTACTAACACAAGAACTTGGTTTTGAATTTATCTTCCAAGTGTATAGGTTGAACTGTATGTTTAGTGCACACAGCCAAATTCATTGCTGGCCAAATTGCACTGAGTACAGAAAATGGCCTCCAAGAAGATGACTTACTCCCATTTACTACAATAAACATTAAAAAAATAGTTATACCAAACAAGAATTTGGTTCTGAACCTGCTCTGCAGCTCTAGTTCACTGCTATCCACAAAGGGAACACACCAACAGAAGCAGGCTGGAGCAATACTTGAGAATCACTTTAGGTCACACTAAGTACAGGAATACTTCCTAACCACAGAAAAGAATTTAGCTATTTAGCCATTAGAGGGAGCTCATACGTGGCTCAGCAAACATACAAAATAATTTGAAATCTTTGATAAAAAGTTATTAAGCAAAGGCAACACTATTGGAATAGGATTGATTCAAGCAAATCTGAGAAATCCAGACCTTATTAGAGTTTGTCTTCCACAGAACATTTTAACAAGAAAGATACTTAAATATTACATTTTTTTCCTAAAATGCATTTTTACAGAGTTAACAAAAATAGCCTGAATTGGCCAGGTATGTGTTAGTGTACTCCACACAGAAGCAATTACATACAACCAACAAATCCATGAACTTGAACTTTGTCTCCTGAGCCTGTCACACAACCAAGTGCTCCCACTTGAACTGCTGAGTCCCCCGTGGCTGCTGCTGCCACAAGCTCATCTTCAGTATTTTTAGCAACCTGCTTTTCCTCGCTATTGAATTTCTTACAAAGTTCCCATCATCTAGACTTGTGCAAACAGCAGCTTCTGCACAAATACCACTGCAAACGTGATTTGCCATACTGAACTTCTATTAGAGCTGTTGATACATGACAGCAAAGGCAGCCACTTTCAGTTTCTGATTAAATCTATAGCACTGACAAGAAACCTGACAGTATGCTCATGTGAACTGGTGAAAAGAGGATCATAACATAACATACATATAGTTATCCTGCAGCACAGAGCTGCTATTTAAGACACACTCTTAGGAAGCAGGTTCCTGCTCTTTGGTTTCTACAAGACTGTACGAGTGGATCCAGAGGAGGGCCACAAAGATGATCAGAGGGCTGGAGCACCTCCCTTATGAGGACAGGTGGAAAGAGTTGGGGTTGCTCAGCCTGGAGAAGAGAAGGCTCCAGGGGGACCTCATAGTAGCTTACCAATACCTGAAGGGGGCTACAGAAAGGCTGGGGCAGGACTTTTTAATAGGGCACAGGATGGCAGGACTAGGAGTAATGGATGCAAACAGGAAGAGGGGAGATTTAGGCTTGATAGGATCAAGAAGCTCTTTACTGTGAGGCCAGAACTGTTCAGCAGAAACAAGCCACTGAGACTGTTAAAAGCAATCCAATTGAAAGATTAACCACATGAGAAATGCACTGAGAGATTATATTCCTGACATAATTGACATGAGCTCAACTCTGTATTTAGGCAGCAGAAGTCAAGCTNTAAATCTATAGCACTGACAAGAAACCTGACAGTATGCTCATGTGAACTGGTGAAAAGAGGATCATAACATAACATACATATAGTTATCCTGCAGCACAGAGCTGCTATTTAAGACACACTCTTAGGAAGCAGGTTCCTGCTCTTTGGTTTCTACAAGACTGTACGAGTGGATCCAGAGGAGGGCCACAAAGATGATCAGAGGGCTGGAGCACCTCCCTTATGAGGACAGGTGGAAAGAGTTGGGGTTGCTCAGCCTGGAGAAGAGAAGGCTCCAGGGGGACCTCATAGTAGCTTACCAATACCTGAAGGGGGCTACAGAAAGGCTGGGGCAGGACTTTTTAATAGGGCACAGGATGGCAGGACTAGGAGTAATGGATGCAAACAGGAAGAGGGGAGATTTAGGCTTGATAGGATCAAGAAGCTCTTTACTGTGAGGCCAGAACTGTTCAGCAGAAACAAGCCACTGAGACTGTTAAAAGCAATCCAATTGAAAGATTAACCACATGAGAAATGCACTGAGAGATTATATTCCTGACATAATTGACATGAGCTCAACTCTGTATTTAGGCAGCAGAAGTCAAGCTCTGTGCTTTGGTCTGCAGCCCATAGACTCCAGAGCAGATACTTTCCTACTTCATTTAAAAAAAAAAAAAAATCAAACTAGCTGCATTGCAGCCTACTGCAAAATTACTTGAGGACAGTAAAATTGGCTGACTCAATTTTGATCTTGTCACATTGCTAAAACGCACAGCATCAGGACTCGCATCTTTGATAATCCACTTGTACTGTACATCTTGACTTTAGCACTTCACAGCAAGCAGACTTTTTTTTTCATATATAATTTTCATTAACCTTTTGCTGGACTCTTGCTCTAGTCCAACAAGGATGTCATACTCAAATATGAAAGGGTCACTTTATCTCCTCAGGCCTCAAATTCTGGCTTCAATTCCTGTGAAAACACGATAGCTAAAGACCTCATTTCTTAAAGAAACTCAAGCTTCCTAAAACTGTTGAAAGTTTGAAGAGAATTTACCAAATAAATAAACTGACTGTAACCTCAGCAAAACTGAAAACAGTCCTCTGGAATGCAAAAGGCAGAATGATCCAGAATTAAAAGATACCTACAAGACTTCAACTTTGTTTCTTATGTTTAAGATGAAAAGCGAAGCTGCAGCACCACAGAGGAATTTTAACATGTCTCTGTACCTATCAGATCACTTCAGCATTGGAGGAACAATTTTGACACCTAATTTAATTGAAGAGGCAGTTCAATAAAATCTGCAATTGGTTTGAAGTCATTTTGGATTAAATCTCAGGTCAATACCTCTTATAGCTTACTGTGATTTTGGGACACATGAACCTTGCAGAACAGATTTGCTACTTATCCGAGTTTCCTCATCTCTATTCTCCATCTGTGATTAAGCAGTTAATTAGATATACAACCATTTGCAGAGGTCCCAGAAAACACACCACTCGTTCATCACCGATATTTTAGAGCCAGTAACAGTTTAACTGGACACTGGACCCTGAGATTGAATTTGGATGCTTCAAGCCTGCTTTGAATCAGCTTTGACCTCAGTCCTGAGAAGCCCAAGTCCATTTGTATTCACTATCCCTCTGCTCCTCCACAGTCTCTGTCTTGATTGCAAAGAAATGTCTGTCATTGATTTTGATCATCATTTTAACACTCTTTTCCTTCCACAGGAGTCAGAGAGGCCTCAGCCTTTATTACATGGGTGAAAAGAAGAATAGGACCTAGCACTGTTTTAATCAACTCTACTGATCAGGCTGAAGCCATCATACATGCTGATGATTTGGCAGTGATTGGCTTTTTTAAGGTAATTCACGAGAAGACTCAAAAAGCTGGTTTCTATTCCAAATTTAGGTCATACTGCTGGCCATTGCCACCAAATTACACACATCCGAAGCACCTAGAATTCAACAGAAAAGCCCAGGCCCTCAGTTCTCTCTACAATTTGTTGAATTTTTTTAAATTATTCCTATCTACATTTTCACATTCCCTATAAGCAGCCCAGGCAGAGACAAGAATACCTCACACCACAGCGCTTTTCTAAAGGTCTGGGGTTACTTAATCACTGCATTGCTATTCAAACATGATATAAAAATCATAGACATGAGTAGTTGCAGGCTGTTCTGGTGAAGGAATGCTCCCTTTCTGCTCAAGTCCATAAAGAAAAGCAGTAAACGTTGTCCAAGACACTAAGTGTACCTTTTCTTCACTTTTCCATTTGATGATTTAAACAACTTCAGTGAAATTCAGGGGGGTGGAACACAGGCTGTCTCCATGAACATCATCCTGTGGGGTTTTGCTCCTGCCAGCTGAGAAATATACATGGATAAGAAGTAATAAAATATCACATTGTGTGTGATCAAACTCACACAGTCCTTTCTCAAGTAAATTTATGCTAATTTCCAGAGCTGAAAAAAGTTCTTATGATTTGGGGCTGAACAATGCCAAACAATAGTCAAGCAGTACAAAATAAATTTCAGCTGTCAAGGTATGCATTCAGATATCAGTAAAATAGTTTTCTCCTGCTTTTTCCACGTGTCCTTGAAATCTTTAATATCTGAAAAGTTCAATCAAGGATTTTCTCTAACTAAAAAACACCTTCATTCTTTCTGCACAGATAAAAGCACAGTATCTGGACTCATACCTGAACTGATAAACTCTCAGATCTTTACAGTGGGTAGACCAAGTTTTATGGGTGTTGAAAACAAGATTCATTACCAAAATGCCCCATGGTAATGGAGCTGGTTAACACACACAGCATAATAGAACAAACTGAAAATGCATAGGAATGCCCAGATTTTTGCTTTGCAACAATCTGCTTGCAGCCATTTATGAAGAAAGGCAGTTTTCCAGTGCTGGAACAGATTGAGAAGCCCCTGCTATCACTGTGATGCTAGAGAGTTCTCTGAGATGTGCTGATAGCAGACATTTCCTGCAGATGTATTTGACTGGACTCCATGATTTCAGCTAGGGGCTGAAATGACAGTAGATGAGATAGGGCACGCCAGAAATTTAATGGGCAGAAGCCAACAATACAGTGCCCAAGAACTCTATTTGGTCTCCTGCTAGTCACAGATTGCTCACAAATGTGAGTGTCAGGATGTGTTAGAGAGGTCTCAGCATATAAATTACTATTCATTTAGCATGAAATAATTGTCTGATTAAATCAAATCCGGAAGTGCTGTTGCCTTTCATCATGTTTATTTACTATTAGTTTCAGGGTGGACAGCACAGTGACTATTTGACAGATGTAGGAGTCAAGGTCCCTGCCTTGAAGAGCACTCAGTCTAAGCACCAAACACATCAGTCCAGTCCTCTTCAAGCAGAGAGCCCTCCTTTCTAATCCATCACATCCTGCCAACAGCAGATGAGCTGCAGCAGGAGCAGCTGTTGACATGAACCTTCCCCATCTGTAGGAAACTCTGCAGACTGTGCAAATGCCAGGGGAGTGCAGGGCAGATGAGATTAGCACAGAAAAGATATAGGGGCCCACACACCATCCATACTGACCCAGACAACAGCACCTGGAAAGGTGAACAAATTAATGGTGTCACAGCACTCTTAGGATCGACCATATTGTGATCAATTCCCCTTGTAGGTAATCATGACAAGCTATGCCCACTTTATAATTACACTCTCTTCTCTACCTCACAAGCCTTCAGGGACCTGCCTCACCTGTAGTTCTCCCTCCTACACATCCTTGTGGGATGCAGAACACAGATTCAATAAATACTCTTTCTGGAACTAGGAACTTCACAATGACAGTGTGGAAGTTTTCAGTGAAACAGCAAGAGATGTGCCAGAGATGCCTTTTGGGATGACAGCCAGTGAAGAAGTCTGTACTAACTATGGCATCCAAATGAACACCCTTGTTGTGTTTAAGAAGGTAGGAATACAAGCATTGCAGGTAAGGTACAGTTATATGCCACGGCAGCTGTGGGCTCCAGAAAGGCAGTTTGGGAGTTTTTCAGGCTAAATAATTTCCTAGTTGAAATTGAAACAGCCTAAGACAAAAAATACTGCATTTCCACACAAGAGAGACAAGCAGGAGCCAAACAGCAACCTCTGGACAATTAGTATTTCCACAATCTGGTTGCCTACATTCCAGTTCCTAATTTATAGTTAAGTATCTGGATAAAATGGCTTTATCTTCCAACCTATGTTCTAATCCACGCATGCTGCCATATTCAGTGAGTTCCACAGATGATCACCTCTGTTTCTTTGTGTCACCCTTGGCCAGGAATCTTTTTTCTTTACAATCCACAGCAGAAGTGGCCAACAACAAAACCAAAACTGCACAGTAGTAGTCCCAGCATTTAGGCTATGAAGTAGTCAGACCAACAAAACCTTGATGGAGCATATGTCACAGATAGTGCATCTAGAAACAGAAAAATCTTTTAGTATGTTAAGATTACTCAGCAAGTTAAAACTGTCAGCTGCACCTTGAGTTTTACCTATAATCTTGTTCTGTAACCTCTGATATCTATTTTACAAGTTATGCAATCTCTCTCACTGAGGACCATAAAAAAGTAAAGCTGAAAACATAATTTTGGAATAAAGACAATATCCTTGCTTCAATGCTTGATAAGGCAAACAACCTCACAAACTTCATTATTTCTCCAAGGGAAAACCTGTGCATAAGGAAGTGCTTGAAGATGGCAAACACAACAAATTGGATCTAACAAGGATGATCAAAACCTTTACTTTGGATTTGGTTACTGAATATAATCTTGAGGTATGTGTATCCACTGTATTAACAAAATCCATAGGAGAAATACAGGCAAGGTGGGAACCCATGCAGAAAGAGACCTAGGGAGTTATTCTGCTCTTTAGTGATCAACAGTTTTGTTTGCTTGGGCCAGCCCTGCACACATTTAGAATCACCAGCAGGACACAAAAGACAGCTCTTGATCTAATCCCAGCCAAAGGATGTTTCACTAGAGGAGATGGGGAAATGAACATGCTTGAACATGCAAACACTTCCCTCACATGGAGCCAACACAAAGTCCTCAGCTGCTTCTGCAACAAACTAGGTAGAGCTGGATGCTGGAAGGTCAGTCCCTATCCTGGCTCCAACCCTTCCACTCACTTACAGCAACCAGGTCCTCTTTAACAAGACAAGGTAGAAAAAAAACAACAACAAAGGTTAGTGGTACAGATAGGAAGAAAAAGACAGGGAAATATTTACCTGCCTGAGCACAGCCTCTAATCATGAGGAAAAGGAGATGTAAACTGCTGATGCAACCCAAAAGGGAAGGAAGCACCCCAACCACATCTAGCTCCTATAGCAAGCTCCCCTCCTTGGGTAACACTGCCTTTCACTATCAGCACATCTTTAGCATATATTCTTCAGTGTATTATAAAGGAGGTCAGACTAGATCATAACAGACCCTTTCTGACTGTAAAAATCTATGAATAATGATGAGGCTTTTCCCTGGAACAGAGAAAACACTCAGCACCTGCAGATTTTTCTCACCATCTTCTTTACAACAATGGAAAAAAAAAATCCAATGATTTTGGATACGACTAGGAGCTGAGCCTTAAAAGTAAAATTTGAATAGCAGAACTGAATGATACTGCTACTCTGAGCCTCTGATTCACTGTTCTGCTTACAAAGAGTGGAACAGATGTTAAGTCTTTTGTTTTCCAGACATCTGTGAAGATTTTTGATGTCCCTGTTGAAAATCACATCCTGCTGTTCACCCCAACAAACTTGGAGACATTCAAAACAATTTATGATAACTACAAGTCTGCCGCTGTGGAATTTAGAGGAAAGGTTTGTAATGCTGGATCCTGCTTTGCAAATACAAATGCCAAAAAAAATCAATGGAAAAACACTCACCAACATTGCTGGTAAAAGTCCAGCACTGTCAGTCCATTTTCTAAGTCTACCAAACCATTAGAAAAGAGTTTGCTATTTTCTTTGACTTTGTAAAGGATGCAAGCTGAAAAGCAAATCTCACTTGCAAACAATTCTTTAAAATGCAAAGACCAGATATATCAACACTAATTTCAGTTGGTCCAAATAAACATGTTTCTGTTCTTAAAATAAGACTTCCTAGGAGCAACTTCCAATCAAAGTTTTAGCAAGGTTCTGGCAATTTCTGCCATCAGCAGGAAATGCCATGAGGATCAGAAGGTATTTTCCAAACCAAGAAACAGCTACAAAACCTGAGAAATACTGCAAGGCATCTGCATAGCTTTGCTTGCAGCAGACATGTATGAATGCATATAAACAAGTACAAGCAGTCAAACATAGAAGTATTTCAGTTTTCCATCATCAGCCACTGTTGTTCTACTCCTTCTCCAAGTACAAGAGACACTGAAGTGTGGCAAGTAATAAAATATCACACATTAATATTGGTAAATATGTTACAGTAATTTCAGCTTCTTTGTCCTCTTAAGATTTTCTAGGAAGAGCAGTAAGAATTTTGAGGGGTAATTTAGAATTGCTACTGAAATAGATGACAGCACAGAGGAAAATGCTCCTTGCCTTTTGGCTGCTTTAAAATTTTTGTTACCAACTAGGACCAAGGTATGGAAAAGCTTACAGAGACGCTAGATGTTGAACTGAGCTTTAAAAAAATGTTTCCTTGCATTGAAGTTTAAATTCTAACTTGCTGCCAATTTAATTTCTCTGAAATAGCTAAACCAAAGCTGGAAAGCAGATGCATGTCTGTTTCTTTATTATCAGATAATGTTCATCTTGGTGGATACTAATGAAACAAGGAACGGACGAGTTTTTGAGTATTTTCGCATCAGGGAGGTTGATGTTCCTGCTGTGAGAATCCTGAATCTGACAAGTGATGCAAAGTACAAAATGCCTGCAGATGAGGTGACTGTGGAGAACCTAAAAGAATTTTGCTGGAGCTACTTAAATGGAACAGCAAAGGTACATGCATTACTACTGAGACACAATTTTACAGCTAAATCATAAATTTGCAAAACACCCCAAATACCAGCTGTGAAGGGATGCAAGACCTTAGCTCCTTGCTTCCCCTTCTAGGAGAAAAGGTGATTGGACATGAAGGCTGGCTAGGATACAGAGGTACAAAAAAGCCCAAAATACAGTGCACATTAGGCAGAGAAACACATAACTCACGTTGACTTTAGCTGGAGTTCAGTTTCTCAATGGCCCCTTTCATAGCAGTGTTTTTGTTTCCCCTTAGCTACATCTTTCTAGTGAAGAAATACCAGAGGGCTGGGACAAGAAGCCTGTCAAAGTGCTTGTTGGGAAGAATTTCAATAGGATTGTCTTCAATAAGACCACAACTGCATTTGTTATGTTTTGTAAGTGTTACTGTTGTATTCAGATTTTAACACAACCAGTCAGAAGTGAAAAATGAAAGTTCTTTGCCAAATGTAACATATTTTTGTCATTCAGTAAAAGCACTGAAGAAAAATTTGTTATAGCTAAGGAAACACTGAGATACCTTTGGTGGCTTAGGGTTACACCGAGTAACACTGAGTTCTTTAAGCAAATATTTCTCAAGACTGTACCACATCTCAGCATTAAAAGACAAAATGACACTAGAACATCATGCTGTACAATGGAACATCACAGTGCACTGTACAGCATGAGTCAGGCTGCCCTCCAAGGACAGAGAGTTCAGTGAGGTTGTCTGGTTATAATGCTCCAAGAATAAATCCCAGAGAGAAGCTGCAGTTTAGCAAATCATAACTTCACTTCCTCCTCTGTCTGCAAAGAAGTGACATTTCTGCTTGACTCTTCTCAGCACGAAACCACCACCCTATCCCTGTACCAGATACAGCAGGGATTAGTTTGTGCCTTAGTTGTTTCAGTGGAACAAACATGAAGCTTTATCATAATCACAGACAACTGCTCTGAATTCCAGAGTCCTGCAGTCCTCCTTGTTGGCTGCACCAATTTCATTCACAGGAGTTATTTTCATGTTTCAATACCACCAACAAACTGATCTAAGCAGGAATGGAACCAAGCCCTCCAGGAATCAAAGGCTGGTAGATGAGATGTAAGTGTATTCCAGAAAGGGCTCAAAATTTTAAATTCCATAAACTGAGTGTGAGCATTGTTTCCATGACAGAAGGGCTGTAACCATACCATCTGCTATTTCATGGGATACAGAGTTCTCAGCAGTTTGCCCTTTTGCTAAACCTGCATGAGGGCAATGCTCTGTGTCAAAATGCCACCCACAGTCCAAACTCCTCCTTTTAGTGTAAGCATAGCATAGTTCACGAACACAGTTATTTTTAGTGGGCAGAAAGCATTTTGTGCTTCTGCCAAGTATTTCACCATGGAAATGACGCAGAATGGGGTAAGGTTACACATGGTATCTGACACACCTCTCCAGCAAAGTCCCCCAAGCCCCTGTTGTGTGTTACAGTCATAAAGGGACAAACAGAGCTAAAGCAACACTGCCACCAGAAACGCATTTCTGAATGCATTTAGTTGTCACTGCATCAAAGCTCATGAAATCCACGAAGGTGAATGCTATCAAGTCAACAATGACAACTGAAATCCAAAATCCCATTTAAAGGACTAAATGGGTCCCAGTGATTGCACCAGCACACGCTCTTCTGCCAAATGTAATCTTTTATTTTTAAATTTGCAGATGCCCCATGGTCATATGACTGCAGAAAACTCCTCCCAATCTGGGACAAGCTAGGAGAGCAGTATGAAGGTCGCAAAGACATAATCATTGCAAAGATAGATGTCACAGCAAATGACATCCTGTCTGTTGGGTTTGATCGATATCCATTCTTCAGGCTCTTTCCTGCTGGATCAGATTACCAGGTAAGAAGAACGTGTAGACAAAGCTGCACATCAAGGGGGTGTGAGTATGTGTGTGCGTTTGCATACATGCTTGTCATAGTAAGAAATGAATCCTTTAAGCACAAAAGCTTTGCTCCTTATATCCTTGGCTTTTAATTCACTCTGCCAAGAACCAGGAGTAGAAACCTTTCTTCTATGTGTGAAGCTGTGGTAAGAGCCCACGTATCATTTACCAACCAGGACTCAAAAGTCATTACAGCCTTACTTTCTGCCTGTTGGGTTCTAGCAACAGTCTTGACTCAGAGTGGATTACAGAGATATCCTAATAATCACTGCAGTGCCATTTTACACCAACCCACAGATGAACTATCACAAAACTACCTTGTGCCAGTTGTTCCTGGTGAAGGTATGACTATGGCTCTAAAATGTTGATACTATTTTTGGTACTATTCTTGTTATATCCTCTACATTTTCACAAAACCCAAATTCCAAAAAACTTTCTTTTATACACTTATACCAGCAATTTTACTACATTTTCAGTATCGCAGCCTCAATTGGAAATACATATTTCTTGTCAAGATAAATGATCTTTACAATATGTTACCTAAATGTCTCAGCTGTTACATGACAATCAGGAAATGGTGCTGAAAGATGAAGCAAAGAACAGTATTAAATAGTTAAATTCCTCCATCTATTTAGATAATCAAATTGAAATGAAAAAAAAAACCCTGAAGAAAAAGAAAATTATAAGATGCTGTTATAATTAAGACATTACTAAGCTTTTCATTTTTCTTCTTAGTCCTAAACTTAAATTAAATTCTAAGACATTTGCTCATGTCCTCATTTAATCTTTAAGGGAGAGATTTTCCTCTTGGATGTGCATACACAGCTTCTAAATGAATTGAACTGCAGTCCAGCACACTCACACCACCCTCAGTCTATGCAGAAAAGAAGGAACCCATTAAATGCTCATAATAAATGTCAATTCTGTCAAAAAATATCAGTAAAACCTTTCATTAACTATTAAGCAATTGCTTCATACTGACAAACACACAAATTAAAGAGCATTTGTCATCTCAAGTTTTTTCTTGAACACCATGTTTTTATTCTAGCTCCATTAAACTTCAGAGACTTTAACTTGTTCTTGTCCACCAGTGCAGGTATCCTGTAGATGTTTGCTGTCTTAGAGACCTAAGTGTTCTAGCCTTTTTCTCCTACAGCACTACATGAATAGCTGGATACAGACATCTTTATTCAATACAATCATAAATGAGATGAGACATACCCAGGCTTTACAATGCAGTCACTGTAACAGCTCTCAATCACTTCCTACCCAAGCAACAGTTACAATGGGAATTCTCCCACTTACTCCTATCCTTTTCTAGAGGTTAACCAAAGTCAGTGCACTGGATACAAATGTAATATCACAACATGCCCAAGGCTCAGAATATTTATTGTGTTTTTCACTGGTCCCTTATTCTGACCATGAAAAGGGCAACAGAAGGGGCCTGGAGCTAAAGAGAAGCTGGTACGTGGAGAACTAAAAAAGAGCAACATGCTGTTAAGAAAAATATACAGTCCAATAACAACATGTGATGCAGCCTTGATTTCACACAGACATCTTTTCTAGCTTTCAAGTATTTTGCTGGTGTTAAAACCAGAAACACATGAGCTTTGCAATTTCCTCTACCAATTCTGCACATTTGCTTTAGAATGAATACTAGCACAGAAACAGTAGAAGATGAAATAAATAGAAGACTCTAGAAAGCACATCAAAATGCACACAAAGAAGTCTGAACCCACTCATGATAAACAAAGGGGCATTTGACTATTATAACATGACCAAAAGCTCTCTCCTAGAACTGGTTGTCACATTCATGTTAAGGGCCACCACAGACACCCTTATATCTCCTTACAGGCGAAGCCATGGGCAGAACACGTCCTTTCCAAGCACTTTCACCTGATGAGATCCTATTGGATACTATGCTCCTCCAAACAGAAGTATCTGCTGGCTTCAAGGCTACTAACTGGACTATCACTCTAAGTCTCTTGAAGTCTCAGCTTTTCCTGAAGTTGACCAGTCACCTTACTTTCAGTGGACACAATCAGACACATGACAAGATTTTTAAATCAAGAAGCACTTCAGGTTAACTGGAGTTGGATGATGTAAGAGACATAGATCTATAGCTGGGCATGTAAGCATGTGCCCTGTTTACCAAAGCATCATGTGTTTCTGTGGTGGGGAGCAGCTATAATCAGTGTTGCAGGAACAGGAGAGTGAATCTAATGAATTACTTGGAGGAGGGAATGAACAGGCATCATCTGAGTTCCATCTGTGAAGCTGATGAACAACTCATCTGCTGTGTCATCCACTTCTAATTTAAGAGAAAAATATGCAGTCTTTCAGAAGCATTTTAAGATAATTCTACTTGTTTCTATGAATTAAGTGAGAAAAATAACATTTCCATACCCTCATGCAGCGAGTACTCTAATAAGTGTTGACATGTATCCTCAGTAACCAGTACAGGTATCAGCTGCTTCTCTCACTTAACTTCAGGACTCTGAAAAATTGCTGTACCAGCCATCAACAGAGTAGATAAAAATCAAGACTCATCTGAGAATATTAATTGCATCTGCACCGAAGGAATCAAATAATCTTTCAAGAAACTTAAGCTTGCTAACATGAAAAAGAAAACCAAACAAAACACATTCAAGGTTGCCACACTTTTTATTACAATACCTTACTGAATGGAAATGCCAAACCTGTGCAAACATTTAGTGAATTCACCAGAGAACTGAGGTGTTTTGTTTATAGTACTCTGAACCAAAATGCAGCATTACTGGTCTTGGTGTAAGTCAGCTTAAGAAAATGCGAATAGTCATCTGACTATTTCTAAATATACTTGGTAAACAGCAAACAATTCCCAATGTCAAAGAACTTCTATAAATTTTTGTTAAAAGACTTATGCTATACCCTTTTATATGTCCAGAGAGTAAAGGTGTTTGAGGAGAGTGAGGAAGGGGGAGCAAGGGAAGTTGTCAGAACATAGTATGCCATTTAGATCTACTCAGATAATTTTAAATTTCTAAATTCAAAGCTCATTAAACTTTCTCAGGAAAAAGCCCTAACTGAGCCCTCAATTTTAGGTGAGGTATAGGAAAATTAATGTCACTGCTTCCCTCTGTTCTTACATTCAAGCTGTGCAACAGCTGGTACTTCTAGATAGTCTATTTCAAAACTTTTTAGTAATTAAAACTTCCATCAAAATCTTCAGACAGCTTTCAATAACATGGTTGGACATTTAAGAGACTCTTAAAAAAACAGTAAGGTAAACAGCAAGGTAAACACAAAAAAGACACTGATGTTAGTAGCTGTTGGATAGTATATAATATTAGTAATGTTTTTTATAGAAATCCTTTTCACAGGAATATACACATATATAAAATTTCAGACAACACTTTAACATGCCATGCCCCTGCTCTCATGGAGTACAAGAATCTAGAGTTCATCAATTCTAAATACTGAAATCCCCCAGGTGATGTTCCAGTATTTGGTGTAAAAATGTTTAACCTTACAATTTTTTTCAGGAGGTGGCCTATGCTGGGGAGCATACCTTGCAAGCATTTTCTGAATTCTTAGAAGAACAAAGCAAGACCAAAGTAGAACCAGGAGAGAAGGTAGGCATTTAATCTAGCTACTGACTGGTCAGTCTGCTGTGCAATTCAAGGCATGTTCACATTACATAGGAATGTCTGAACTGGCTACAGCAAAGCCACCTATGTGGGCTTCAGCCACTGCTCACATCAATGCTTTGGTAGGTTCTTGCCAGCTCTTAGCTGGTTTCAAGCTGACAAGCTTGGCATGACCACACTAGCTGCAGTCATATGCCACTGCCTGGCAGGCAGACACCTACTCACATCCTTGTTCTCATCACAAAAAACTTTTCTTTCCCCACTGCTGATGTTGTCGCGGAGTCATCACATCAGCACACTGATCCTAAGTACTGCATGGCTGCAAGGAACCTCCACCTGGACAGGTGTAAGCAAAACTCCATCAGAGTTTTAGCTGGAAAAAAGAAGTCTTATCTAAATTTGCTTCAGCTACTCCTGCAGGGGGTCAAATACAGATTTCCCACCTCATCCTGCTACATTTATTATGCCTTTTTCCTAAGGCAAGGACACAACTGACACTGTCTGGAGAGGGAACAATCTGCTTATGGTTATTACCTGATTACTCAAAGCTTTCTCCTAAATTGCACATCAGATCAAATAGTATTCATTGTCCCAGATCAACCTGTTATTTAGTAATCCCATATACCTCAATGGAAAAAGTAGACATGATCAAGTTCCACACAGACAGCAACAGGAAAAACTGATCTAGAGATGGAGATGCTGTCTAGCTAGCACAAGAATCAAGTGCCCAGTTCCACCTGGAAATGAAATAGATTGAAATAGATGTACAGGGTAGTCATTAACACTTCAACTAGTAGGTGGGTCTAGTCTGTGGGTGGATAAACAGCTTAGAGTTTTCTGACTTATTTCCACCAGATGGAGAGAGATGACTAAACTAATAGTGGGACACAGAAGTCTGTAATGAAGTATCAGACATCCAGCTCTGCCCAGTCACTGCACAATTGTGTCTTCCAATATCAAAGCCTACATTGGTGTCTGCCTCTGTTACATGTTCTTTAGTGATGTGTTTGAAACAAATTCACAAGTTCTACACATGGTCTATTACACAACGTTAGAACTGCATATATTCTGTCATCTTCATGTTTTACCTCATACTAAAGAAAAAGTAAAAAGCCAGTTCAGGAAAACACCACTCAAAAATACGCTCTGTAGCAAAAGGGGTAAGTAATCAGCATGTTCTCATCTGTTCATATTCCTTACTTGTTATTCATCAAATTTTCCCAGAATCCTGCAGAATTAGAGTATTTGCACAACAGCCCTTGATGTGAAGTCCCCTGCAGGAGCAATTCACCATCCTCCTCTCAGAGTATTCACAAATACACAAATAAAAAGGTAGTTTCTTTTGAGATTACCCAGGAAAGAGTGTCCTACACCCATTAGCTTACTTGTTCTCAAATATATATACTTTCCCATAAACCAGTGTAAAGAATTGGAAACAAAACACATTGTAGCAACAGCTGCACTTTTTCTCACCCAATTCACCAGTTCCTTGGCTGAAAAGATTAAAATCCACATTTCATACAAAATTTTTGTGGGGAGTAAAAAATTACTAGAACAATTTTCTTTGTGAACATCAGTAATAAGCATCTTTACTCTCATACTTTGTTTCATAACAGGATCATTTAGGAGGAATGAAACAGGGTATCAGCCAAAAAGAGAATGTAACAAACAAGAATGAAGAACTTTAATAGTACAGTGAAGGAGCAAATTTCTGAGGATTCCGAGGAATCCTTCCTGGAAAGGACCCACTGGAAGAATGAATCATCATCTCAAGTAGAGACAGAGCTGGATCAAAAACTAAAAGCATTCGTTATTGATGGTTCAATTACCTTGTCTGGTTTCACTGGGATCACCTGTCATGGGTTCTTAAAATATTGCCAATTTTGCTTAAATACACCTTTATTACCAATAAAACTTCTCTCACTTAGAAAGGTGTATGTGACACAAAACAGATCAAAATATAAAAGTATTCTTTTCTAACAAAATCTGAAACAGGTCTGCAACCAGTTACTTTCAATTTACCCTAAAACAGCCCTGGCTTTTTCAAGGGAGATTACCTGCTCCCAGAAGGATGTGACTAACGTCGCACAGAGCATTTCTACAGCGATCTTCAAAAGAAGTTATTGAAGCTAAGGGCTGTGCCCAAAAGGACTCCAAGGGGTAGATTTTTTTTTTTTTCTTATAAAGCAGTAGGAAATGAAGAAATCATGATATTACTTAGTACCAGTAAGAAAAATATCATACCTAATACACAAAGTCACAGGCATGATTCACACTGTAGTGACGTTAGATTCCCTAAGCACCCCACACATTGTAACAGTACAGCTGGAGAAACCACTGGACAACAGTAATTTCTTCCTCCAAGAGCCAGATAAAGTAGAAATAATTCTGAAAATTTGAAACCTTTTCTTAAATGATTAAAAGAGGAAGATAATTCTTTAATATTTCACCTCAAAAGCAGATTTCCAAAGTCCTTGTTCCAAATTTGTTAATGCTAATAAGTTACTTTCATGTGTAAGCAGAAGAAAAAAGGCAAAAGCTCCAAAAAAAGAAGCAACACTGATTTAAATGGAAGCAAGATTCATCGGTGCAGTGAGGAATATGGTACTGAGAGAATGATGGAGATCTCCTAATTCTAATGTGTCATGTCAGGCAACAAGAGATGGACAATTTTAAAGTACTGGACCTCTTACATTTTACAATTATTTCTGAAAAAGTGAAATTCACAACAGATGGCTCGTTTGCTACCTATGCTGCAATGTGTGATTAAATACCTGTTTCTAGAGATTCCAGATTAAACATTAACACCTCAGAGTTCCTGCAAATGCCACTAAACATGCAACACGGTCACCTCATGAAGTCAGCAATTTGCCTTCAACTGGAGAGCACAGAAAGTAAATCAGTTTATGCTGATATTTCATAAGTACAGCTTAATCTCTATTGGAGCTAACATTCCTTGGGACTATGACTAAATCCTGTCAAACAGAGAGGATTCTTGTGGAAGCATGTTCTGTGCTAAGCCACCATTCTTAATATGGTCTACTCGAGTTCTGAAACTTGGATCTGGTTTCATGAGCACTTTATCTAGCCTATCCAAAATTAGGCAAGACCACCGATCAGAGAGGTACCACACATTCATGTGCCAGAAGTGCCCTGCACAAAGTTAACCTGATCACTGTTGGATACTGGGTTTCATTTAACTTTCATTTAACATTGTGCATTCATTAATAAACAGAAAGGTCCTCATTCGATATCCTGGAAGATCAGATTAGGAAGCAAAAGAGATGAACTGAATGCCAAAGAGAGGGAAGTGTCAGCACACTTTCCCCTTGCTGCTTGCAACATGATGAAATTTGAATGGCAAGCAGTGCCACCAATATATTTTGAACAACTATTAAACACAGAAGCTATAATCTTTTAATTAGTTTCCTCACAGAAAAATGGAGCAAGCAATGTTCAGCACCACTCTGTATCTGGCAGATGGGTTTACCATTCAAGATAATGAAAAAAAATTAATTTGCATTGCAGCTACCCACCGTATAGAAGGCTCAACCCTGAAAATGCTATCTATCCTATTATAAGGTGCAAGATGACATATTAATGAAAACATGTGCCATCTTGGCAAATGATGTTCTCATTTCTATTCCAGCCACTCTCAGATATTGTGTCAAGAAAAGAGGCCAAGTGCAGACTCACATCCCATGCTCTCATGCATGACAAGAGTTGTAAATTTACTTTATAAAGCATCTGGTAAAAGCTGCCCCTGAAAAGCAAGTCTTCTTGTGGTCAAGCCTCATTACTGACTGGGTTGTGTTCTTCCAGCCATTGACTGTTGCAGGATGTGTCCTCCATAACAAACAAATGGCTGTGCCTATTGTCTCATTTTCTCTCTGACTCAGCTGAGTTGCAGAATATTTTTCATGGAAAAAAATGTTAAAAAGATTTAAAACAGATTCAGGTAGCTCACCACCAGCCCATTTCTCCTGTGCCAACTTGTGTCAGTTAATAAACAAAATTCATAGCGCTGTCTGTAGTGGTTCCTTAGCTGTCACAAGCAGAATTGAGGACTAAATGTCTGGAGCTGAATCACTTCCTCAAGCTTCGCTAGGTCAAACGTTACTTTTAAAAATTTCATCCAAACATGAAGTGAATCTCTTTAATTTTTAAGAATTTGTTGTTATATAAATCCACACACAGAAAAATAAATCAATGCATTAGTCAAATTTGTTACTGTAAACAAATATCAACATTTTGAATTTACTAACATCACTGGACTTCAAACATGAAAAATGTCCCCATGCAACTAAACAGACCCTATCAATTAGAACTGACAGGACCTAGCAAAGCAATATCAATGTGCACCAACTGTAGAGCTGGTCTCATCATCAGTATCAAGATGTTTTGGTTACCAGTATGGAGCAGTAGAAGCAACAGACACAGTTAGGAATTGTATTTATAAAAACTTAGAAACAAAATGTGAAGCATAGCAAAGTTTAATGCTAACTAAGGGGTTAACCTAAACCATTCCCAAGAAATGTTGACTTTTTTTTACTAAATGGCAGCCTATTTTGCCTTAAAATGCAGGCTTTGAGTACCTTGCAGATAGCAATTCATCTCATTAAGTTCTTTTCTTAAATCCTGGAAAAGAAAAATGCAGTACAGAATTGACAATCATTCATAAATGCTCAGATGCGCAGGAAAAATAATCAATCCTAAAGAGGAATGCAGTAATTCTTTTCATCTTTACAACAGTTTCATCCTATCTTAACTCCCCAGGAATTAGTCAGCTGGCATCAGCATAATAACAGAATCACAATATATTAGAAGAGATTAATACAAATGCACAACAAATGCACTGACTGACCAAAGAAATCTGATGTGAAGAAGTGGCATAATTGAAATAAATCAAAAGGTCTGGCTTGCAGGTCAGAAGTTTGGTTTTGGTAAAAATATATATGCAATATATATGTGCTATATGCTTGGAGACTGATGGGACATCCAGAGCTAGGTACCTAAATCCATCATTGCAGATATTCAGTTCAAAAATTGGATTGTCAAACTTCACTTGTTAGGAAGCCTTGAACTCTGGCTTGCCTTTCTCCCACACTCACTTCTGGTGGCAAAGCCGGGGGTTTTCTCCAAGGCCACTGATTTTATACAGAAATATTAAGGACAAGGAACAACTCACACTTCATTAAAAACATTCCATCGTGTTAACTCAAGTAGAGTTTGGCTGACAGATATTACTCAGATCAGATATTTGAAAACCATGTTTGGCAGAGTCAGCTGTGAGAGGGGAAGGAAACTGTGTTAATTTGAACTTTGATTTGGAAAATGCTTTAAATCCATCTCCCCCCTGGGCTTGTGGCCACACTATCGCATCTGTGCATCTAGACACCCACACAAGCTGACAGTCATTCACTCAAGTTCATTTCCAAATCAGAAGGCTTCCAGGTGCATTTCACTGCTCACATTTCATACTTGATTCACTACATTTGGCAACTAGATTGACTAACAGGCCAAACACAATTCAGTTTTCTCATTACTCTCAGAGAGGCTGTGCTTCCTCATGGTGCACTATGGGATCAAAAGGAACATGCATTGCCCAACATGCCCTTAGTTTCCAGCTTCTAAGAATCATCTTCGGAAATGCTTGCTTCAAGTAAAACATTGACAGAACTTAAGCTGTGCCAGCCCTGCTGCCCTGCAGCTCTTGCTGCTGAACAAACCTGCAGCAGATGCCTTCCACCAGCCATGCTATGCAGGGTCCTGGCTGAGGAGTTTACTGAACAGGCACATTCACCATTCCCAGGTGGATCTGTATCAGCACTTACACACCACACACTCAACACAAAAAACTAAAGGATTATTTTCTCTCTCTTCCCAGTAAGTAGCAACTTTCTGCATGTCATTTGATATCTCCTGGGCAAATACATGTTACCAACAACTGCAACCAGTGAATAATAAATTTTAATAAAGAGTTTAATGGGAATCTTCTTGAAATGCACTTTCACCAGCACAGCTGGCAAGAGCTCCTTTGAACAAATGCTGTCTACTCACTAAGTACAACATAGGTAGAATCACAATTAGTCAGCAGAGGCTACAGACTGTACTTGTGTAAACATCACTGCTGAAGCCTGAGCTTTTCAAAGCATGTATTAAATAGACTGCAATAGTTTGGGAACTCTGCCTAAATTTTCCTTCTCTGGCCTTCCCAATTTTGATCAGGCACCTGATATTTTTTACCACACACACCACATGCTCAGACACTGCTCCTGAGCTAAACCAGCACCCTGGAAAAGCATTCCCTTCCCTCCAGCCTCAACATCCCAGGTCAGGTTACTTACAGATGCCAGAAAAATAGTTCTTTAAGACCAGTAATTAATTAAAAGTTCCATATATATTAAGTACCATTTCCCTTTTCTTAGTCTGCCACTGGTGGGTCTCTGCGTATCTCACTATCTTCACCTCAAAAGTACTGCTCTTTGCTGAGTCAAGGGGAGGGGGGAAAAAAAAATCTCCTTCCATCATGCCCTGATCCTTTAACAGCAGTTTACCAAAGTCTTGACTTCAACAGAATGAGGCATTTGCTCAGAAATCAGATTTTCTTGAAAGATTAAGCACAAAACAAGGGTCTGTAGCACTGGTTTACACCAGCTGCACAGCACCAAGTGCCTCTAGAAATTGCCTCTTGGTTTATGGGTGGCAATTACAACTTTAAGAGCTAAATATAGAATTTTAAAATATCCCTACTGGTATTAAATACCTGACTCTAAACTATTTTTGTTGTAATCCTTAATTTTTCATATAATGCTTTATTAAAACTCATTAAGAGAATCTACTGTGCACTTAAAAATCTTTGCTGCAAATTTATATGTATATTTTCCTACTTGAAACCCTTGCACTAAGATGCTGTTAGACATAAGAATTCTTTTATTTCCTTAGTGAGTACACAGATGAGGAAATTTGAAGGGTGCATTCCCTCAGCAATCAGAGACCTTCATAAAGGACAAGGAAGGTGGTCTTTTATTGAGCAGTCATTGATGGAAGTGAGACATTATTGGTTATACATAAGAACATCTTTGGGTGAACACTTGGATAAACTAATATCTTTATTTTACATTTCTAAAGCTTCTGTTCCAAGTTTGCTTATTCTCCTACTTTTTTCCAGTAATTTACCCAAACCTAGTCAGTCACATTTCAGGCAAAAGGTTAGAGACAAGAAATGAGACCACACGACTTAGTAAAAACCACAAAATGGTAAACAGAAACAAGGCAACCATTCCACGAAAGATTCAGAAACACCGGAAAAGTCACCCAGGTGCAGGCTAAGGGGATGTGCTGGCGTGCAAAAAGGCAACAAGAAGTAGTAAAGCTTCCTAGCAAGACAGTACTACTAATTCCAATGGCAACGCCCACTGTACATCTCTGTCTGCACCATTAATGCCACCTGCTGGTAAATCAAAGTAACTTCTTTCTCATGTTGACTCTTCAGGGAAATTTGTGACCTTGGGGACAGAACACCGAGCATGAACAAGTCCAAAGAACATCATACTTGGAAGAGAAAAGACTGCAAGTGTGATGCCTGTGGAGACTCTAATGGTCACAGACCCATCTACATAGCCTCATGAAAGAGAACAGTTGAAAGAAGATCTACTAGATCTAGAGCCTACTAGATCTAGAGCCTACTAGATCTAGAGCAGAACACACTCACCAAGCTCAAGGGTTGATACGAAGAGCCACAGATTTATAAAACCAAGAAAAACACTCAACCGAGAAAGTTAAAATCTAATATATTTTGACCTCTGTCCAAACCTTTGTATGTGTCCTGGTGTCAAAGTCATCGTTGTATGGCAGTGCATAAAGTCACAGCAATGTATTTTTTCATTGTGTCAAAATATTTTGTCCAATTGTACAAATGGGAGAAAAACCAAAATGCATCAAAATGAACATGATGGGTTACTAAGTGTACTAAATTAAAAGTTGCTCAATTTGCTCCACTGGACCAACTCTTCCAATTTCTTTGAGTACATTTTTGACTAAAGCAGATGGTTTTCTTCTCCTCTCCCTTCTCTCTGAGAGGGCAAAAGGAAAAAGGATGCGTTATTGTTTTACACTCACTCCCCACCATGGAAATAAGAGAGGCAATTTGTGTTTTCCCTACAGCTTTTTCTGTACACAACCACCACTAATTACCTTCTCTTCATGTCTGAATATCAGAGAAATTATCTATATTTAGCAGAATGAATATAACATTAGGAGAAGGATAAGACTTTGGAGCAAGACATAAGAGAATCCAGCATTTCTCAAAGCGTAAGGCTATCAATCCATTTGCTTACAGAGAGAAGAGAATGAACCTGATTATGGGTTCTCAGCATGAATCTCTTAGAGGACAGCATGCAAGTCTCATGTTCTGTGCTTTTCATTCCTCCTGCAGATACTTTTCTACATATACTACACCATAATCATACTCAAGCAGGTAACAAGTGGTACAATCTTTTACACCTCCTCCCCTCTTCTGGTAATGTGAAGATAGAGAGGGAAGGGCAGAGTGCAAGAAAGATGAGACAGATTTGTGAAATGAAGAGATACCATGTGACTGGTGGGAGAGCAAGCCACTGACCAAATAGACTCCCCAAAGGAAGAAAACCTAGTAAGTAGGACAGACAAAGAAAAGATCATGGGAGGAGATATGTATAAGCAAGAAGAACTTAAGAAGAAAAATAGTTTTATAACAGAGGAGCAGCTCTGCTGCAAAGTACTCCTACTGCATCGAGTCCTAAACATACAGCCATTTCACACCTAAGACACTTCACACACTGGAGACAACCTATCAGTGCAAGTCTCCTCATCCTGTTTCTGAGAAGAGCCTTTGGATTCCACTCTGGAATTATTTGGGCTTGATTTACGAAGCCTCTACTTTGGCGAAACAGATTCAGGGCAGTTCTGCTGAATCCCAGAAGAATGCCAGGCAGCAGAGAACATTTCTGCTACCCAAAATGAAAACTATCACTACAATGTGAAACTAGTTCCCTGAAACTTTTCTGATCATGAGATTTCCATTAAAATTGTTAAGAATATGCCCCATGGTTGTGCTGCACCAGATTCCACTAGTTTATTTTTCCAACTACATCAGTTACTGTGCTGTCAGGAAAATTACCAAGTACAGCTGTGAGATTAGGACCATCCCATGATGGCAGTCACCCCATTTCACACCAAAGATGGGTAAAATGCACTTTTCAGGAGCTGAAGAACAGCTTTCATTCACATTTTAGAAGACACAAATGAGTTTTAGTTAGAACTGCTGTAATTATCCACTTTGCAATAGATCATTATCAGTAGTTCTAATTAAAGATAAGTAGCAGTACAGGACTTAGTAATTACATGAGGTAACCTTTGCATCAAAAACATTTCACCTCTAGTCAACTAATACCAAAAGCAGGGGTACAGATGTAAATGAAGAGGATCATATCCCTCATTTCACTCAGTGAACTAGCACACGTACATTAGTTTTTGTGACATTAACAAGGAGAGTTTGCTAGGCTCGTTACCATCAAGCATTTTCCAGTAGAAAGATTTTAGAGACTCTTCAAAGATCAACAGCTACATAACAGATGCTTTGACTCTACAGGTCAAACCTATTTCAATGAATTTAGAGATCATCCCTTAGAAGAATAGAGCTTCTGGGAACTGACAGTGCAGGCATTTCATCTTAACTCCTTCACAATAAATACTTTCTATGGTCTCAAATCAGACTGTTTTCTATGACAAACTCTTCAGTATATGACCTTTAGGTTGGCCTGGTGGCCAGCTGTAACCCAGGCAGAGAAGTTCCAGACAATTTCCTAAACAACACCCATTCTGGGGACACAGTTCAGGCTGCTATGCCAGGGAACAGTCTGTGTGACCATCGACATACAAGTTACACAGGGAATTACTTGACAAGAACAAGAGCTTCATTTTCCAATCAGAATTTATTGTTCATTCTCCAACTAGCCCTTCCCCAAAGCTAATCACTTTGGTGTGTTGACTCCCAGAATGAACCTGTCCTAGTGTGCTCATGTCCATTCCTTCCACTTCTATGTCATTTCTCTCCTTGCTTCAGTGCTGCAGTAGGATAAGACAATGATTGCTTCAAGACAACAGTACAGCAAGGTAACAGCCAGCAGTGATGAAGGAATGTGGATGGGAGATGTTACCATGGCAACAGGGGGACAGAGAGCTTTCCAGGTTTGGGAAAGTGAGTTTTTCATCACACTTTAAATGCCAGTTTTGGTTATACCCTGAGCCCTTGGAAGTTGTTAGATTATGAAAAAGAGTAAAAATAATAAAAAGCAGTTAAGCAAATAACAGAAACTGTATTCAAGTCTATGTCTTCAGCAGGAATTCATGGGGAATTCAAATGGAATTTTACATTGGATCCACAAATCCAAAATTATGTTTCAGAAGAATTTATTAAAATCCCATTCCCATTGTTTTCTGAAACAAAACGTTTAGTATCACATTCATGAGCACTGGATATATTTGCTGTATATACATCACACTGGCACTGGACAGTCAGTATTTCCTCGTCCAAGCTGACTCCAAGAAGAAAGACCTCAGCCATGGAAGAAAAAGTAAAAAGCATTAAACACAAGTAATACAAGTCCAGGACTAATTAAGAACATCTATTAATGGCTATTTAACAGCAATAGCTTTGCCCCTTTTGTTTGGTACAGCTTTTTCTGTACCAGGAGTGCAGAGTGTGGCCTGTGCAGAGAACACACATGCAATTAGGGCACAGTAGAGTTTGAATAACATGTGGTCTCTCTTTAGTAGACAAAACAATGATCACATGCTACTCACAGGAGCCATCATTTACACCAACCATTGTTCCTAAAGAGTCCAGCATCAGAACAAAGAAGGACAAAATTAGAATCCCATTTCCCCCACTGGTGTTGCCAAAAGATAAATCACAGTGGCTTACCTGCTAAGTGGCTATACTATAAAAGGAAGCACCAATTTTTAAACATATAAGGAAATAACAAGAAGGCTGCAGTGCTTTTTGGAGTTAAGATGAAAAACTTACTGTGAGGATAAGTGTATGTGTGTGCTTAAATATAAAGACGCTGTTAGCCTAAAGGATGAACCACATGAACTCTGCAAGTTGGCAGGAGATTTACAGAGGCAAAGCTGCCAATTTAAAGAGATCACCTCCTGGGGCATGCAGTCGACAGCAGTTATCATTTCTGAAAGAGACTGTGGGAGTGCTATTAGAGGGAAGTGTCATTTGAAGTAAAGGAACAAAATGCAAGAAATCATATTTGAATATGTAGGTCTGCTGATGGTGGATGTCTCTGCTAGTCAATACAAACCCATTTTGGAGGAAATAATGGGAGATCTAATGTCAAGGTAAAGGCTGATAATAACAGCAAGAAGATGCAAATCTTCCACCTCCTGAGGGGCTGACAGTGATATATGATATAATCCCTCCCCTTGCTGCTTTCAGAAGCTGAGTATGACAGATAATCTTGCTGGGTTTTTTGAGGAGTAGATAAATTCACCTGGTGAGCCATGAAGACCCTTGTTGAGGTCACAGCAGTTTTTTGCAGAATATCATGTCACCGCTGCAGTCATTTGCACTTTCCAATTTGTTGCTGATGCCCCCCTCTACCAGACCTCATCAACACACGGAATACAGTCCAGATCAAATTTAAAACACAAAACAATAGAAATAACTGCTTCAGAGCAGAGTATCATGGTATTAACCTCAGTGAGGCATCAGGCTGCAGGTCACATCAAATGAAAGACTACAGATACAGCCATGCTATTCTAAACCAAACACAACCTGCGTCTGGCCCACAGCTCAGGAAAAAACAAACCCCTCCAATCCTGTGCCCATAGAGGACTTCAAACTTGTAGAATGGGGAACACTAAAAGACTGAACTGATGCTTTCACCCAGTGACAGGGAATACAGCTGTGATCTCCAGCTTTTCTAGGAGCAAAGGATGCTCCCTCTGGGGTATTCCATGAACAAACACAGCAAATGGCTCCCCCCACCTGTTCTGTTTGCCCCCTCAGCTGCTCTCAACTGTGCAAAATCTGCAGGTCTTTGGAGGAAGCCACATAAATGCAAGGGCCCTAATAATTACCATCATGTACTCAGAGAAACAGATCAGAGGCACTCAGTACCTTCCCAGGCAACTTATGTATCAGAGTACTTGCAGGCTCTGACAAGAAGAGATTTGTGCTTAACCACTCATTTCCCACACGTCCTTTGATATATTCCATTTGCTGGCAAATTAATACAGCCAGGGAAATGGCCACTGTCAGCTTCACTCAAATATGTAGAAAAAAGCGTGTGATGTTTCCTGGGAAGGCACACCATTCACTGATCTAAGGTAAGGGAAAATCTGGAATGGCAGATTTGCCTCAGATGATAGAATCTTCTGTGTGATCCTAGACATGCCTCCAGGAAAAGGAGAGGCCATAAGCAGAGCAGCTGTAGGCAAATAGATACAATCATGACCTTTGTGACTCCCACTGGAACCCCAGTGAGCTATTTTCTGGTTCTGTATTAACTCCTAGGAAGACTGAAATTACATGAATTGTACAGTTACAAACAGCTTTAACAGAAGTATCTCTCATCATGCTCGAACTGATGAGTTCCTTAGACAAACAGAAGGCTCCTCTCCTCTCCCTGTATCACCTCAAATGGTAATCCTGCAATTTAACAGATGATAGCCCTCACAGAAGCAGCTGTTTTCACTTATAAAATGGTCCCTAACAGTTCCTGCACTCTCATTAAGAGCATGTTTATAATCACAGTGGGGTGGATACCTCCTAAACTAGCAGGTTAATACACTATCAGACCTTTCTAAATCAGGATTTCACTTTTCCTTATTCAAATCTCAGTCCCAAAGGGGATTTTTTTTTTTTTATTACCTGCCTGTTAACAGTGGTTTGTATCAAAATAATGTGGTGGCTGCAGCCAGATGGTCTGTTAGTCAGCACACCCAGCAGTTTCTGTGGAGCAAGGACTTCAATTACACATTGCAATCACAGGAAGGAATGTAAGCGCACTGTCTAAAAGTGTGCATTTCACTGCAGAACAATACTCTTGACCAATAATAGGTTTAGTAACATTGGCTGAGCTCAAGAACAAAATGCTAGTGTTGGCCAGCAGCAGTAATAGCATGAGTTTATCTACAGCTCTATTACACCTCAAAGCAAATACAGTGCAGTGATGTCTGAACAGGTAGCTACTTCCCAAGGGCCAAACCCCTAAACCAAAGAACAGTACTAGCACAGCACAAACCCCCAAAATTACTGAGCCTTGCTCACTGCATCTGATTTTAACCATATGAGTACAAGGGGCCATAGTATCTCAACTCTCCACTTTTTAAGCTCCTGTAAGTTACTCTGGTTTGCAAGGCTGGGGATGCTAACAGATTGGTTCCTCCAAGCTTAACTTTATGGCAGCACTTTATGGTCACCAGACTTCACAGAATGCAAGCTTAGTTCCTTCCAATGGTTTCCCTGCACCAAGGTGCTTGCAAGACTTCATTCCTACAGCTTATAGTTGATGTCTCCACTGCGTATTACTGGTGGTATGACTTTGTTCCCATTCAGAATCATTGGACCAAAGACACCCTCTCCCAGGAGGCTGCATAACACTTGAGTGGGAGCTGAAAGGAAGATTTGGGCTATGTTTGATGCAAGCCTTTTGACATGTCTTCTCTGTCCAGGTTGACCCAACCAACAACAGTATACAGTATATGGGAGGATAGTTAAAGTTAGTACCTGCTCTGGGCCACAGACAGCAGCACTATATTACTGATGCAAAATACATTCACAGAGTCATGTTTTGGAAGCTGCAAAGAGTTCTTTTATATACCACTAAGGTAAGGAGAAGGATAATCTGTGAAGGAGTCAGACAGTGTATTTTTCATGAAGCATTTATGGAAAATGCACCATGGCTTAGTAGGAAAAAAACCCAACCCTCCAGAACCTTGGAATTATATTCTACTTCTTCCTGCCTTTCCCGCTTCATTCCAAAAAACCTTCTCCTTTCCACCATCAAACAAGCCTCCAGCACACCAGGACAGCAGAGTGGCAGAATTGATTCCTCCCAGCCTTCAATCTGATTTCTTGACTTTGCTTTATTCAGTTACAGCCCATGACTATTACAGCACAGTTACAATGCATATTCTTTTGATCTAAATTTCTCTAGATAATGATGAGTTTAGGCTACTTGATGGGAGGGGGGGGGGAATAAAAGAACAATAGCAAATAATTTTTATTCTTATAGAAGAATCTATTTGCAGGAGAAAAGCTGGTAAATTGCTGCCACTTTACTGGTTTGAATAATTTTCTGTAGGAGAATTTTAAATGCTGTGTGTATCAGGAAGGGGCAGCTGCTCCCTTTTTCCAGATGGGTATTATGGTACAAGGCACTGATACAATTTGGAAGATGGAATATTGACTGTTGTGAAATGATGCTGAAAATGATGCAATCAATTTAATTCTCTAATGGCCCAAGGAAAGGAGGGGAAACTTTCTGGGCATTGTTTGACCTGCCTTACGAGAGGCTGAAAATCCTGTTGTGAGTAATCAGATGATGGATCACATTTTATACAACTCTTTGATTCAGTGGCTGAAGGAGGAAGAACTGAATCTCAATTTATAATTCTAGTTCCTTCCACAATTACTCAAAATGAATAAAGACGACAGCTTTCATTCCAAAACCCAAAGTGCTGCAAGCCTTCAGACGACCTTCAACAGAAATGCAAGAAAATCTGCCACAGTCAACAAAACTCTCATGGTTCAATTGGATCTTGAGCACACTATTTTATCAAATAATTTGTGTTAATAAACTAGTTATAACTTTTCTTTAAAAAATAAATCATAGGACAAAGAGACATTAGCTTACTTCCCTGTCCCAACCAAATGAGGGATGTCTGGAATAAAAAAAAATTAATGTACTAAGCACATGAGCTCTGCTTGCAAATGACAAACCATGCATCTTAGTATCCCACACAAAACTGGACTGTCATCCTCAAAAATTTAAATTATAGCAATTCAACATTCACATAAAAAGGGGTTCATACTGCTCCTCGGCAGAATTAACATGTATTTCAATGCTGGAAAAACTGCTGAATATGGAATTGTTATCATTTCAGCACTAAAGCACCGAGATTGAAATGTAAGTAAATTGTCACAGTAGAGGTTGTTTCACAGTATCTGAGCTACTGAAACAATAATTTCTGTTGCATCATTCTGTACAGTAGAAGCCAAAGATCACACTCTTGAAAAAAAAGACAAAGCTTTTTTAAACAAACTGGAAAACTACAAAAGATAGTTTTACCTTACATCTGCTAAACTGAAGTTCTATGGACACATTAAAATAGGTAACATTTAAACTACTCTGCCCTGAGTTCAGAGCACTGTCTGACATTCTATATCTGAACCGCTCCCATACAGCTGCTAGGTCTCTCCTGAATCATACCTTGGTATGGTCATGGAATTTTACCCTTCCATTTTCATAATGAATTATTACTTTGTTTTTTGTAAAATGTTCTGACCCTAGACATATTAACCTGAGCTGCTCACATTAGCTTGGTGCCGTCTATAAATGACAGCTTGTCTACAAAGGACTAGGATTCATGAGATCCATTTTCAACTTTTCATTCCATTTTAAGTTTCATGAGCAGGTAATTTAATTTTACTAGAGCTTTCACCTACCATAAGCATACCCTAACTTCTTAAACTGTAAATTACCCAAGAGCAGGACCACCTAACACTGTATAACTGTAAGAGCTGCCAGAGAGCAGTGAACAAGGTGCATATGAACCCCAGTGCAATATTGCATTACCATTGGGATAACCAGCAAACTCCCTCCAGCCACAACACTTGAACTGGTCATTTTTCCCCACTGTTTTTGCAGGCATGAGATGCTCTCAATAGAAAATCAGGCCTCCAGCTTTAGGAATCTGCTTTCTGCAGGAGGACCTGCAAGGCAAGTGCCCCAGACATGATGCAACCTTGCTTGTTCAGCTTATGTCCCCTGTATCCACCACATACTCCCTTTATAAAGAGTCTTCAGGATAAACAGTGCCTCAACATTTTTGATTAAATGCTTTTCAAGCTCTTAAAGTCCCCAGCAAGCAAGTTAGTTTGGGCCGTGATGTTGCATTATACAACAAGAATGATTGATTGAAACAAACCTTTTCCCCTTTCACTCCACAGCTATTACCACAAGTATTTTGATTCTGGCAAGAAGTATGACAGTATTGATTTGCTCTGCACTGCTTGGTCTGGAGCCTCATCTGCAAAAGCATTATTCTTTATTGCTTCAATAATTTCACTGAGTGCAGAGAACTCCATTGTATTTTTTTTACTTAGTGTTTAGTGATTCTTTAAATTTTTTATGCGCTCTGAAGCTGAATATCAGCCATTTGCAGAAATGCACTGGAAGGTAACCAGGAATTCAGATGTCTCCACAGACATGGTACTACTACTCTTGCTGATCCAGAGTTCCCCGAAGAGATTTTGCTTGGCTTGGGACATTGAAGGCACAAGGCATCTACACAAGATTTAAAGCGATGAGGGCAGGGCAGGGCAACTGATTGTGAAGTCAGGACAGCACCAATTCCTGCGCTCTCATGCTTCCTGGTCAGTAGAAACAAAAGTATCACTTGATGCATGTGACAGACCCACAGAAGATCCTACTAATGGGTCGTTGAAAGCACCCTCATTTTACTTTCAAAGCCTTGTTGTTTATGGTGCTGGATGGACAACAAATTCCAGACCACTGAAAAACCAAGGATGACAGATATCTACTGTAGATTTGCCACATAGCCTGTGAAGATGTGGGGACTGTTGGAATCAAGAATTTGTCACAGTATGGAGTCCCACAAGGGAAAAGACTGATGAACTTTCACAAAAGGATTTCAAAAGAGTGCCACTCATTTGCTCAGGTGGAGGAGTTTAGGATGAACCTCTAACCTTGCATGATTTGAGCATCTCCTGCGCTCTGAGGGATGAACTGCAAATCCAGTGGGACCAGAAAATAGGTGTTGAGTGAAGGAGAATTTACAAAGTCAGGCTAAGAGGCATTCCACATTGAGGAGATGACATTGGGCTTAGAAGCATTCTGGTGACTCCAAGGAAAGGCAATGCTGTAGCCCACTCAACCTGAGGGAAGGTGAGGATAACACAAAGATCCTGAAGGATCTTTGGTCCAGTGGTTTCATAATGGGCCAAGATCTACCAGGAGAATCACACATCACTGCTTATTTCCACCAGATGTTTCCTTGTGTTTCAGCTACATGCTATAACTTACCCTGAAGGCTGAGGGCCAGAACAATTACAGTAAAACAGAAAACCTCCCACTGTCATTAGAGATGGGAATGAGCTGGGATCTTCACATTAAGTAGTATTTTAAAAGTTTCCAGAATACTGAAATGTACAGAGTTACTTAGCAGCCTGAAAAGGTCATGTCTACTCTGCCTCTCACTACTGCTTATAGAGCAGAGCAAGCATCAAAAACAATAGGTCATGCATTTTCATGGTATAGATTTTGGGGTTCCAGAAACAAAGAATGTCTGCAAAGTAACAGAGCTGAAAGGGACAAGCAGACAGCCAAGAGCTTCCCCTGTCATGTGAAAGTTCCCTTTCACTAGCCTTAAGAGGAACACTGAACATTTTCCTCATCTGAGTAATCAGACTCCAGCCTTGAATACTGAGCAGCAGATGACTCCCTAAACTAAGATTTCATTATACACAACATCTGCCCAGGAGCCATTTTGCACCTCAGTCTTTGCTTTATGATCAAAGAAATTAACAGCTTCACATCAAGTGACAAGCAGAGAGATCGTAAAACTGAAACGCCAAAGCTTATCTGGCAAGCTGCTAATTCGTCTATTGCAGTTAACAAAAAGGGTTTTTTTAAAAAAAAAGTATTATACTCCAAAATATTGCACTATGACACCTGTAAGATGTATAGTCTTACATGTGCAAGTTCTACCATGCAGAAGATAAATTTCATTAGAGGACATGTTTAGAGGAAGAAGGCAACTACAAAATGTGAATTGCTAGCATACTCTGAAATTCAATATCTAAAACCTTTTTTTCATGTTTTTCCCCTCTCCCCAAGCAGCTGAATTACCTGATGCAGAACCACTGACTCATTCCCATTCCTACTTTCCTGGACTATACTTCCACACAGAGTGGAAGCAAAGCATCTTAAGAATCAACCTTACTTCTAGAAGTGCTTCTAACCACCTCCTTCCCTATCACAAAAGTAAGGGATCTCTTTACAGAGCAATGAAAATTCCACCCCAAATCCTCAAATAAGCAACACTTTTTCATGAAGGCACATAGACCTGACCCTGCTTGAACGTGCAGAGCCTCAACTGCCAACCAAACTACAGTCCTGAGCACAGCTCTGTGGCATCATAGCCTGCAAATGCACACACAGATGCACTACTGAGAGGTTCAGAACCAATAATAAAAAAGTTCTGGTTTAGTATGAGTAAAAACTGGGTCAGCTCCATTGAAATCAGTAGAGCACTACCTCTCAACACTAGTAGAGGAATTAGAGTCAAACCTAATTCTGTCATATTCTTAAAGATTGTCCCAGTGGTATTAAACCTATTTCTTTGGTTATGCATTTACTGACCTTATTTAAAAGACTTTCCTGTAGTTCTAATCTGCACATCTGTTCAATGCAACAGGGACATTACAAAAGTAATTTCAAAAGATACATCTAGTATTTTGGACTGACAGATTCTTGGAGGTGACAGCGTTTTGCCACACTGCCAAGTCCACAGTAAGCTTTGAATTACACCCAGAACAGCTCTAGGGAAACAAAACACAAGCCACAAGTCACTGTAGTGAAGGGGATAAAACATCACAAAGTTCTGTAAGGGCACAAGCAAAGCTCACCTCACCTCCAGCAGTGCAAGGTTTGTGGCATCATCTTCTTCACATGCCAGCATATTATGGAAAGCATATCCTGTCTTCCAGACACATCTGCCACATACAGCAACTTTCCAGACCTCACTGGGAGCAACCAAAAGGAGGGGATAAGGGAAGAGGACATTATTTTCGAGTCTTTGGTTCCTTTAGTTTGAGAGGTGCAGATCTTCTGATATCAGGGAAATCGGAAAAAGTTTAAATATTGTTTAGTTTTTGTCTTGAAATTAATAACTACATTTTTTTTTCAAAATTTAATATAGGCCTTGTTGATAACAGCTGGATACTAATTGCCATCCTGCAGGTCAGCAGCCAACACAGAATGAAGCAGGACAGGAAGGACATGCTCTGGATTACAGCTGCTCTTCAATGGTCTATTAATATCTGTACCACTTGAAATCTGATTTTAATCCTTAGAGAAGTCACTGTCATTACGGCAAGTGGCTTCCCTGTCTTCAATCCCGACTACACTGTATTATGAACTTTAAGAACATCTCTCCCACTGACTGACCAAACCTTTCTTTGCTCAGTTTTTTAATTTTTTATAAGAAACAGGTTAAGTCCTTAGCCCTCTGTGAACAAACTAAGTTCACTGAAATAGTGTAAGAGGTTCCTCTCTAAGAAGCCATTAGAGGGAATCCCTTTCTCTGCAAGTAAACAGAAAGGCTTCCTAAGAAATACTAAATGTCTCCTGCTTTCATTATTGCAATACAAAATGCAATGTAAGCTTTCTAAGCTAATATTAAGTTTCAAGTTGTATATGAAGCTCTGATGTTGTATCGTTCCCTTATCTAATTTAATATTTATCACTACTGCAAGTGCTGTTCACAGACTATTCTGACTTTAGATGTCAAAGGAGCATATCTGCACATTGTTTGCAAAGTCCAACTCCTCCACAAATACAGGACCAGTACCTGATACATGTAGTAAACATCAGACAGAGTGAGGTTAAGGGGGAATTTTGGTCCCTTTTTCTTGCCATTTTCCTAGAGGTATTTCTCTCCCCCCCTTCTAAAACCTACCAGCTGCAGATAGCTACCTATTACAATAATTTCTAAAGGCCCTGCTACTGCCAATCACAGAAAGCTAACTTCATCTGTTGACTGCTAAGTCTAGTGGGAAAAAACAAAACAAAACAACATACACAGCTCCACTGCTACCAGTACCATCTCTTCAAAATATGTCAATACAGTGGCTTTAAAAACCTTCATCTGCATTATTTCATACAGTCCAGATAACGCACTTCATTTGCTATTACAATCTGCTTTCAAAATGAAGAAGTAAGATAAATTATTTACTAGTGAGGGGACCGGTTTCACAGGAACACGGAAAATCACTGCAGAGCACTGGAGAATAACAGCAGCCACTCACCTCTCTCACACCAGCATGTCAGTTGACTGAATCCACCATTGATTATTCTATTTGCATCACCTGAAATGAAGGAACATATTAATGTGCTATGTCAAATATCAAGATGGTGGAGGTCTGTTCAGCACGTCAATGAAAAGATCAGGCATGAGTTGACTTCTGAATTCAATATGCAGGTAGTAGTCAGTATCTCCCATTGCTCTGCAGCAGGAGAGCAAGCTGGGGACGCTCTATCTCCTGCCAAAAATCATCTCCACAGTTGCTCATTTCTCATAGAAGCTCATTACCTTTAATAAGAGAGAAACATTATTAGAGCACAGTGCACAGATTCTTCATCCTCTTCACCAACCTGTTTTCCCTAGAGCGTGTCCTCATCTTGTTGTTTCCCCCCAGTAAAGGATAGTAAATCAAGTCTATCACAAAACCAGCAGCCCATATTTTTTTTTGCACTTAGAAAACTATTTTTAAGAGGGTCCTTTTTGTTCTCTTTGGACTCTAGGTAAGGGCATCTGGGCATTTGATCAAAACTCTTCACAATCATTTATCGTGAGCTGATCTGGGAAGAGTTACAGCTAGGAGGACACAGTTAAATTGGATGTCAGTATTTGGCCCTAGAATACAGCAAGATATTCCAGGAGGTTTCCCATATTAATTTTCTCCAATAAATTTTCCTGATGGGTTGAAGCTATTGAGCCTTTTTTTTTAACCTGAGGCTAAAACAGAAGATTAACACATTTTCCATCAAAAATTTGTGTGTTTAACATTACCCACATCTAGTAAGAAGTTAGGTACGTGGTTTTTTCCCAGTCTATGAATCTCTGATGTTCTATCTGGATTTGTGAAGGAACATAAATCTGGCAAATGATTGCTGATCCATTTTTATTGAAAAATCCAATTTTATTTTCAGAGACTAGTGCAGATTCACACAGTAACTGAATTTTTAAAAGTGCATTTTCAGATGTTTCATTCTTATGAGTGTTTTTAAATTCAAGAGCTTCATCCACACAAGAAAAATATTCAGAGAATAAATATAAAAAGGGAATATGAATTAATTAGGGTTCAACTCCTGACAGAAGCTGAGCATCTGCTGAGCACACAGATCCAGTTTCCACTGGGAAATAAATAAATAAAAATCAACTCTTAAATTAAATCAATTTATATTACAGGCACTCAGAACCATCCAGGACCATGCATTTGTGAACTAATACTAATATAAAGATAACACTAATGAAGTTCAGAGTTAACTGCTGTAAGAAGTTTGTTCTACACATAGCATTAAAACTAAGGATTTGAGGACTACCAGAGAAAAAACAAGGGCTTCTTCTCAGCAGTAACTGGTGAGATACTGCGTTTTGATGAATGACTCAGAATATTTTACAGTACTCCATGCCATAAAAAAAACTGAAGTAGAAAAATTACTATTAAATACAGCTAGTTTCATAACAGAATTTACCTCTTTGTCAAGATACAAATTGAGATCTTCAGGTAAGTTTTTAATATCATTCTCAGCAATTTAGCTTTGCGACTCATTAAAAGTCACTTTTCACAGCTAAATCTAGCTTAACTATGAAGCTTTCACTACTGCTTGAGACTTTCTTGTTATCTCTCCTTTCCACAGCTGGTATCTACAAATCCTTTGCAAAAATCACTTTTTTTGCTTTAACCCTCCCACCTGAGACTCTCTTCATTAAGGGGATCCTGTCACTGCAGGATTCTTCTGTTCCCCTTTATGAAAGCTTTAATTTCAGAGGGTCATTAGTCTTTTAGACTTGAAGTGGGATCAACTTGGCAATGCATCCATGAGTGTGCAGACAGGCTGGTGCTCCAGATCAAAGCACCACAAGAATTGAGATGTTAGCATGGTGCCAGTACTGAAGTTACTGTAATTTGAAGTGTCATTATTGCTAACTGGGTTCTTGTTGATCTAAAAATACCAGTAACTCTTTAAGACACATACAATATGTTAACAGAGTCTACTTGTGAGATCTTGGTTTGTGTGCAGAACATGGAAAAGAATTACTTCTCCAAAACCCCATTCTTCAAAATTCTGTACTGGATGGACAGAATTTGCTTCTAATGCGGAACCCATGTCTCAGGAGAGAGAAACTTGAATAAATTACAGCTCTTGCTGCTTTAGGATGCTGTTATTGCCCATTCATCCTTTCACCCTCTTTTTTTAAAACATAAAATCTCTCACTAGCAGTCTGCTGATAACCTTTTGGCATATTCTAACACAAGATCAGAAAACAAAGCCAATAGGGAAATACACACCATTAGAAATTATTAATTAAAAAAGAGGATCATTTAAAGCTTAAAACTAAATCAGTACAGGAGTGTAATTAATAGTAAACTGCAACATTATTATAGCACTAATGCAGTACAATTGCATGAAATCCCTGCAACATGAGAATTTAAAAGCCAGCTGATATGACTAGCACTAATTGAGTGGGGCTGCAGGTATCAACTGTTAGGAAAAACTGTCACTACCTTTCAATTCATTATTTTGCAGTAGAATAATACCCAACTAGAATGCAAAGATGCCAAAAAGAAAAGTTAACAGTAAAGACAAGACACATTGACATGTCCAGGTCCACAATTCAGAGCAGTTTTTATACTCCTTCCTCTGTTAATCAACCATGACTACCCATTAATATGTAAAACGGATCCAAGAGCTCTACAAATGCCCATTACTTTAATCTGGATTTGTTCAGAAGTAAGAAGTTGAATCAGGCTGCTGCTTTGTGAAGGTTAGAAAAAAAAAAATCTCACCTGAGCCACAAAATGAAGATAAAGTACTGAAATATCAGCTGGGCTGGGAGATTCTGTTCTCAGCAAAATTAAATAACTGTAGGTTTCAATGAATTTTAAGTGACTAAGTTAGGCCTACTTGAATACAGTTCTGCCTTCCTAGTCTGCACTCCCATACTTAACTGTTCCTTCTCCTATTCTGGAAGTATTTTATGACCTTCTGGAAATAGCCAGCTGGGAAGTTAGCACTTGCAAAAAGCACTTAGAATTCTGGAAGGTTTTCTCTGAAAAACTGAGTATGTAAAACATTCTATGCAATGATCTTACACCTACTGTAAACCATATTATTTCCATACTCTGTTCTATACTACCTAAATGAAAACTTTCTTTTCATATGGTTATTAGCTCCTAAGAAGAGGAGGGATGTTTTTGGGACTCCCATGGGGGTGGAAGACTAACAAGCTGGCGATGGTTTGTCAGACCTGGAGTCCATGATCACTTGTCTCCAAATATCTGGCAGCCAATAGCATGATAACAATACAATGTTTTGCTCTCCATACAGGCTATCCCTTGCCCACTACAACTAGAAGTAACTTCTCCTTTGTCTATTACTGGAGCATAATTAACATGGAGCAGAGATCAAATCATCACCTACACAGCAAGAGGAGGCATTTTGTCAACACGAGGCCATAGCTGTATTATTTACCAAGACAAAATCAACACCATCAGAGATAACTAACTGCAACCTAAAGAAAGAAAACTAATTTTCAAAAGGCAGGTTTTACCAGAAATGCCACCTATTGGAAGGTTTTGCACAGGTACTTGTAATTCACAGATAGTGTTCTGGGAACTCACAAGCTTTTGCTAAATTGGGACATAAATAACTTCAGAAATACAGATGGAAACATCCACTATTGATGTCTCAGACAATGACAAGCACATTTTAAGATGCTCTTATTTTCTACCAGCATCATATGAAAATATATGTACTATTCATAAAATCAAAGCCTAGCAGAATGAGTTGATTCAGAAGTTCAGTGGCATTGCAGTATATTATTAAATATATGTTCCCACCAAATCAAACATGGCACACTTTAGATTGGCATTTAGTACAAATATTTGTAGCCTGCAGAAATAATAAGTGAAACTAATTAACTTCAATAATTCAGGAGAACCTGGTATGCCAATTACTACACAAATGTTAATTATCTTTCTCCTCTCTTTAAGTCTCTCCTCTTTTCCCAATAAAAGTCATTCTGGGAACTTCATAAAATGTAAATACATGAAGAAAAAAAAAAATAATGGCAACCCCTTTTTCAACACCCAGAAAATACCCTGGGTATAGATTTACAGTTGAAGCAAACTTGACTAAAATCCCATGGACTTTTTAAAAGAATAATGTCTGCTTTCACAAGGAGTCAAATTAGTCATAAAGGTGATTTACATTATCATATATCCTCTCATCCCAGAAACAGGACCCAAAAAGCTACTCTAGACAGAGCTTACTAAATCAAATTAATCAGCTGCACCACAGCAGAGACTTCAAATATTGCAATATCTGGATCATTTGGGTCATGTGTGTTGTCACACAGTAACTTTTAATGAAGATCTACTCTGTGCAGCAGGAGAATATTTAAGAGCATTAATATTTCTGGAAAATGACTGCTCTCTTCTTTCCACTCATTTCCCAGGCAGGGCTGTTATCAAAACAATATATATCACACAATATCAATGCACAATATAAATTATCTATTTTAAACCTGCAACAGTATCTTAGCCTGACAGAAAAACAATTCATTAAGTAAGAAAAGAAAATTCAGAAAAGGTTTTATCAGAAACACTGACTTGTGATAGACACAATCCCAGCTGGACTTACTCCTCCTCTTCTAAAATCCACTTTGAGCCAATACTTTTGTGACAAAGTGAAGAGTTAAAGAAAATACTCTTTAACAGATGATTAATTTCCTTTACAGTGCAGGGAAAAATCTTTAGAGCCAGAGGTTGACTTAGATTACCTTGCTAGCTAGTAAAGAGAGGGAGTTTTTAATTAGGTTGCCTAAAGCTCATTCTTCCTGCTTTATTTATGATTCTTTTGCATGGTGTAATTATTACCAATAATATATATATAATAAAAAGCCTCTGCATGCACATACAGAGAACATCATGACAGTGAGATGCAGACAGAGATATTTTCTCCACTCACACTGGCATTTCTACCTAACGGTACCTGCAAAAAGAGACTTGGCATGTGCACACATCAGTTTTACTCTTCTTTCCCTCTTTCCCCAGGATATCTACCATATAGATTTAATAGGTAGGTTGCTGAGGCACCAGTGTAACTATAACCTGTTTCTTCTCATTGCCCATATCCATTTTGCATCCTCGATTTCACAGGAAGGTCTTCCAAGTAAGGCTGTTTCCTCTTGTACAGTGTGTAGCAGTGATGGATTCTCTGCACCATCATTAAATGTCATTTTTTGTGTAAAATGGGTACATTTTTCTGATAGCATAACACTGAACAAGGTTAGCTCCCCATTCATGTTTGAAATTAATGGAGATCAGTTTTACATGTGGAGTGTGGGATATGCAGAGAGTTTCATAAAGGCTGTGAATTATTTACACGTTTACCATCATTCATTTCAGATGAATTGCCTTTGCTCACAAAATCCCACATCTGCTCACTTACTATGAGCACTGGGGAGACTCTGTTAAGCCTGAAAACACCAACCCAAAGCACGTGTTAGACTTGCATCTCACAGAGGACTGGATGTGCAGCAGCACTGAGGAGCAGGCTGGAGAAACAATGCAGTGACATCCAAGAGAAGTACCAAAGCCAAGCAGCTCATCTTGAATTTCAAACTGTCATTATTTTCAGCCAAAGCTGACTACTGAATACAGGCAAGTAGAATATAAACCCAAATGCCAGTTAAATTTACTTCCTGGGCTAAAAGGCTTGTTTGACAAGTCTTCAATTGTTGTAGCCACTGCTTATCCTAAAATCTGCACAGTTTCCACAACATTCCATTTTGTAAGAGTCCTTGGTAGAGACTTTGCTGGTTCATGTATTTCACCTCACTGTAGTTTTGCTATGCAGGTCTTTACCTCAGCTGTACCAAGAGAGAGCACTTAAGGCCAACAATTACACATGCACAGCACATCCTCCTATTGTATACTATCCTTCCCCAAAGTTTAATAAGCCTCTGAGACAGCATTCCTGTTCAGTTGTATCTGAGTGTAATGAAGCTGGGTTTTTTCTGTTTGGTTTCATTTGTTTTTCCAAGGGCTGAATTAATTTGCTCTAACACTCTGCTTATGCAGATATACTGCTACCTCTATTAGGGCACAGGGGAAAAAAAAATGTGGGGCATCATTGGTTTGCATTGTAGAAGTCTGGAAAACCCTGCTGCCATTGACTAAGCAATGCCTATGTACCCAAACAGATCAAGAAAAGCATCTCCAGCCAGTGAGCTTATTATCTCATAGGAAAATTTTACTTTTTTCTTTTATTTGGAAGAGAAAAAACTTAATTTGATTGCAGAATGACTTTCCTCCACATGCTTTGCATGTACAAATCAAATCTATGACTGATGCCAGTCCATAGAAAAAGGGAGCTCAGGGGGAAAAGGACAAACAAAACTATGGTTGCTTTTCACTTCAAAGCACATAGAAGGGAGAGTAGAAAGCAGAGAGACAGGCTATTTGAGTAGCTTATAAGCATATGGCAAAACAGCTTCCCAGTCAGAAAGCACAGGTTCTGTTTTCTGCACAGATACACTGGCATACAAGGTCTCTGCTGCAGGAAGGAGACTGCTAAGTGCCATTTATTTGCAGCAAGGATTCAGAGAAGCAGCTTAGGATAATCAGCCCCACAAAGCTGGCAGCTGCTCAGCAAGAGTGAAAAATACATTTAGTGGATTTTCTGACCAAAAACTCCATGCTCAAAGCCCCACACAACATTCTCACAGCTCTAGCTACCCTTGGGGCCATCGGTACAGGAATAAATTAGTACAGATCTGTGCCTACTTTTATGAAGGGCAATCTCTTTTGCTCAAATCGGCATATTTAGGCTAACTATGAGTAAAACTGGACAGCAGAGAGGTCAAGCTTGAGGACAGTCACGCTGTTTCAGGAAACGCAGGGAATTGCTTGAGATTCCCCTAGTTCCCTCAAGAGAGCTCTCTCCCATTGGGTTTATGGGATTTACATTACCTAATTTTTTAATGACTTCTCTTAATAGTGTAGTTACTTGCCTTTTGTGAAAATCTGATACAAGGTTTCACTGCTTGAAGTGGGTCAGATCTTCTCAAAGAAGGTTTTATGTTTCTACAGGGAATTACTCAGCAGAAGTCTGGATTCTCAACAGAATTACAGCACACTCAGATTCTCCCCAGCTGATTCAGTAACAACAGGAGCTCCTGCTTTTCTTTTGGCAGCTTGCCTTGTCTGACTAATGGCTCCTCAAATGTTTGAATTTTGTATTCCTAGAAATACAAAATGACCAATATTCAAGTCTTCAAAATCTGTAATCTCCCCGGAACATAGACTATTCGTGAAATGGTAACAAGAACCTTCTCTATTTAGGTTTGATACACTAGAGCATAAATTCTTCTTGCAGATACTTCTCTTTTGCTTCAAAAGAACAGACAAAACCAGTTGATACAGCACTGCATGACCCACTGAGATACTTCCTAATTTACGTTGCTCACACAGTCCTTGATACAGAGCTTGGACAATCCGCAAATCATGCCTTCCCTAAAGAGCAGAGATAACTAATAAAGAAACTTGCACATGTACATACAGCTTTGAAATAGGAAAGACTTACCTGCACTATTGAACTCCATGGACACTCAATACACAGTATGCTCTTGCCAACAAGCATTCAACCAGGTGCTTGCAGCTCTCCTGGCAATGTTTGTAATTGCCCTTAGTTGATTTACATGTCACATTTTAGGCACTAGAGATGTGCGTGTAAGCTGCCTGCAGGTCTGAATCCTTTTGAAAACATTGTGTTACATGGCACGGGAGGTAGATGAAACAGTTTTCTGACAATATAGCAGCAGGAAGAAGGTTCCTCCAGTAGTTCTGCAGTTTCTATTCCACACATCAATGACTAATTTGGACTACTGTAACTTCACTTAGACAAAGTTGTGTTGAAGGGAAGAATTATGCAATTGTGTATATAAAAGACCTAGCCTCTGCTTGTTAAAAAATTAGTGCCTTTTCAATATATATATTAGGTACAAGAAATATTGATACTCTGAAGCAGCTAACAATAATGGCAGATTTCAACAGCACTAATGATACTGTTTTGACAGTCTATAACTTCAGTAGGGCTAATGTATGAAGTGTGCACTACTCAGCACAAGACTACCAAGAACCTAGCTCTACATTAGCTATTCATCCATCAAATTTTTAATTGCCAAAGGTATATTAAAAAGTAAAAACATACACAGAGTAATGGGTATGATGCTGTCAAATACTAACACACAGACTTCACTCCCTACTAACAATATATAATCTGTAACATCTCTGTAACTTTAAACACATGATGTAGTCTAACAGAAACTGTCAAAATATCCAAGCACCACCTATCAACACATGCTTCTGTTCAGCAAGTCAGTCAGATCAGAGCTGTAGTACTGACCAAAATGCATGTTAGTACTTCTCAACTCACAAGAAAAAAATTCCTTCAGCACCTCTCCATGCAAATTTTGATCAGTTTTTCAATGTCAAGCCTTTAATTAGGCTGTGCCTAGGAAGAAGGGTGAACAGGCTATTAGCAATGCAGTCATAGAACAAAACTCTATTAGGAAAGTGACACTTCCACTTCAGCTGTCTCAGGCACACACCAGTCTAGTTAATCTCTTATATTCTAAGTGAAAACAAGAAGATAATGCACCAGCACTGAGTTTTGAATGCCCTCAATGATTGTTCAACAGAGCAGTAACTTGTAGATGTATGCTACAGTAAAATTTTACAGAAATGCCACAGAGAACATTTAAGTTTACTGTACAGAAGATATGAAACATTTGGTTTTGCTACTGTTATGGGATTTCTGCCAGAAGCAGCACTTTATCAATTTGCATCCAATTCAGGGAAACAGAGAAGAGCACTAGGGCAACTAGTGGAGCAATGAACTCAAAGCACTGAACAAGCAGAGGAACCACAATTACAACAGCTCACATTAATTACAAAGTTGACAAGCACAGAATTGGATGCATCCAACACATACACCAGTTTGCAGTACTTAACAATAAATCCAACCAGTATTATAAACAGCACTATCCTCTTGGGTATTGGGAACTGCTATCCACCTACATCTTCCTTCAGATACACTTGTGAAGTCTCCAGGGTTCAAGCTGGGTGGCAGAGAATTCAAGCAACATACACCATTGTAAGGGTTCAGCATAGCAAGAAAGATGGCAAGCAAGGAGAACAACAATGGAAAGAGCAAAAATACCATCACATTCAAGTTATAAAAGGGTAAGCAGAAAACACATTTGAAACAGGATACGGAAAGAATAAGAAAGTTATAGCTAGAGAATACACTGCCTAGACTTTGAGAACTTGAAAAGCGCTTACTTGAACTTGAATTGAAACCAAAGCTCCTCCATTTGTTATCAGTAATGGAAAAACAATCAAGCCTCAGGGAAAAACACAAGAGCAAGGTACATTAGAGCTGAAGTGCAAGATGTGAAAATGCTCAGTCTTAGAAGTGAAATGGTTTTATCTGAGGAGGTTATTTTAAATAGATGTATTTTAGCAGTTGCCCTTTGAGAAGCTACTACATAAAAATGCACACAGAAGAAAGAAGATGCTTTCCTCTACTTGAACTTTGCCTTAACAAGAAAAATGCTGTGGGCTATTTATAAAAAAAAGTTAGAGTCAATAACTCTTGAAACACACCCACATATTCCAATAATTTGTAAATTAAAAAAAAAAAGTCAACTGATGCTCCTATGAAACTTATGAAGAGCTGCTGAGTCTCTTACTGTAAAGCTGTAACTACAATCCATGAGAGCTCACCTTTGCTTTATACATTCAGAAATATGGATGAGTTAAATACCAATTTTAATATCCATGGTCAAAGCCTGTGAATCTCTCATGCACAAGAGGAAAGTCTCCATGAATCTTCTATCTCTTCAATAAGCAATAAAACGTACTTGAATTGTTTTGGAGATTGATAAAGCTTACAACTTAAAATGGCAGTGTGAAAATTGCCAAGTGGTAAAAGAGCAGAGACACTAAACAACTGGCTGCAGTGAATTTCAGGGGTGATACCAATTGTCATTTTTAGGAATATTAAATTTCACAAGCATCAGTGCTTTGCTGTAACCTTGGGGTTAGCTAGAAAATGAACTAGCTTTTGCTAAAGAGGATAATACAGAAGGTTATTTCAAACTCACCTTAGTTGTTCATGCAACACCCATATGTACAAGTTGCTCACACTCAGCACTGTTATTTGAGAATCACCCTGAACAAAAAGCACCAGTAGTAAAAGATAAGCTCTCCCTATTTAATGACCGTTTTGAACTCACAAAACAGACTTCTGGAGTCCCACACTGTCTGCCATCTCTAACAGCTACTCACCTACATGTGGGACCTGTAATGGAAGCCAAGGTACAGGCCTAAGGTAATATTTTCTCTGTGTATCACCTGGCACGTTTCTCTTCTCCTTTTCAGCAGGTTATTTGACCAAGGTGAATCTCATCACAGCAGCAATCCTGTCCACAGAATCTTTTTTCCCCCTCTCAGTACTTAATAATTAATCCTTTTTTTTCCTGCCATACAGACCTGTACATACAGCAACTCACTCCCCCTTCCCCTGGTCCAAGGTGCTCTCTTAGCTTTTGAGTTCAATCCAAGTGTGGGAAATGAAAGAGGACCTAAACCTCATCCTCAAGCATTAACACACCAAAACCACACATAAGAACAAGGAGAAAGTTCAGCCTCATTTGTTCTGTCTGGGAAGGGGAAGTGGCCCCATAGCACCAGGCACAGGCAAGTTCCGCCCAGCAGGCGCAGGGCTGTGCTGTGAAGGTGAGATGCCACAGCCCAGGAGAGGTGTCAGGGCGGAGGGGGGAGAGCTGTCATCAAGGAGGGGTGGGGAGAGGTGGTTTTGGGGCTGCAGAGAGGAAGAGATATCGTTGGAACAGAGGGAAAGGTGTTGGGGTTGGGCTCTCCTCAGCACATAACCCGCGGGTGTGACGAAAAGGATCTCCCCGCTGACTGAAACCCGCCAGGGAGCCTGTGCCAATGGAAGCTTGTTAATACTTTGTTGTGCAAATTGCACTCGGCATCTCCTCTCATGCGAGACAAACAGCCCAAGGAGGGGGAAATGGTGTAGAAGCCAACTTCAGGGAAGCCGGTGCTCTCTTACAGCACTTGCCTCTCACCAGGCTGCACATCAGCGGCACCACCGATGCCCACCCACACCTGTGAGGAAAGCCATCTTACCTCTACCGTGCCCACTAACGTTTGGCTCAGCAGACGGAGCAGACTGCCAAGTCCACACGAAATCCCATAGCCCTTACCTGACCACCACCATCCCGACTCGTCCTCGGCCAAACCACGCACCCTCTCCTCAGGGAGGCATTTTATGGCCGCCCCCTGCCCATATGCCCTGCGCCAGCCCCAGCCCCACAGCCCGCCCCGCTGCGGGTGTGGCCGCTGAGGCGATGGCCGTGGCTGGTGCTGAGCTGCTGGTGGAGTGGGCAGAGTTCACAACCGGCGTTTACAGATGCTGTTCAGTGTTTTATTAATATAGCCCTTAATGGGCTTTTCTACTCATGTCTCCTTTACGCTGTTAACACACTTTTGGGTTTCAGCGGGGGGACCTCATAGTAGTTTATCAACACCTGACTACAGAAAGGCTGGGGTAGGAGTTTTTAATAGGGTACAGGATGGTAGGACTGGGAGTAATGGATGCAAATTGGAAGAGGGGAGATTTAGGCTGTATAGAAGAAAGAAGTCCTTTACTGTGAGCGTGGTGAGACACTGGAACAGGTTTCCCAGAGAGGTTGTGGATGCCCTGTCCCTGGAGGTGTTTAAGGCCATGCTGGATGAGGCATTGAGCAACCTGGTGTAGTGGGAGGTGTCCCTGCCCATGGCAGGGGGGTTGGATCTAGATGATCTTTAAGGTTCCTTCCAACCCAAACCATTCTATGATTCAGGCAGTCCAGAAGAGGCAGCCAATTGAGGGGAAGTGAGAAAAAGAGCAAGCAAAGGCCCTGCTCAGACTGTCTTAGAGGTTAAGAAAAACAAAACCAAGATCCCACCAACTATTAGTAATGCACAGCAATTTTTTCCTAAGTGACAAGAGTTCTGGCTGTTTTCCCCAATTTCTGTGCTCCTTAGCTTTAAGCTCTCCCCAAAGCACCAATGCTGACAGGTGCTGTGATCTGACATTGAATGAAAAGCTTTAGCCCTCAGACCTGACCCAAAAGGGTGCAGAAATATGTCGATCTGCACCCCAGGTCCCAGTGTACTTGTCATTTTATCATGAGGACAAGGAGATCCCAGCAATTACAGCTCTGCTCAGTGAGGCCTCCTCCACCTACTTGCCTGCTACCCAAGGTTTGCTGACCCCAAATACTAACAGAGATTTAATGACACCATGCAGCTAACCTTTCTGATGTACCTGGGGGGATGCTGGTGTTCTGCCCTTGACTTCTCCTCATAGAAATGTCTCATTTGCTCTACAGGAGAGAGCAATAAATTCAGAGGCATAATCAGCATGTGCAGATCCTGGACCCAGGTGTAATTTTACTGACACTCATGAAGTTACATCAGAATTGATTCACCCCAGTAAGTTAGACAGTTAGCTCACTGTCTGCATCCCTCTTGCCCTTCAAAGGTGGGTGCGTAGCCAGCCCACAAAGATAGATTCATTATTTGCTCAAATTCAAGCCCCAAAATGTGCTCCCATGGTTAGGCAGAGGTCAACGTCACCTGGTGGCTTGGGACATCATAAATACTGTGTTGTGGGGCTCAATACACCACCATGTCCAGACAGGCTGCGAAAAGCTTCCACCCTGCCATGGAAAGGCATGGAGGGCCACGAAGATGGTCACAGGGCTGGAGCAACTGCCCTTTGAAGACAGGCTGAAGGAGTTGGGGTTGTTCAGCCTGGAGAAGAGAAGGCTCAGGGGGGACCTTATAGTAACTTATCAGTACCTGAGGGGGTCCTACAGAAAGGCAGGGAAAGGACTTTTTAATATGGTATCGGATGGGAGGACTAGAAACAATGGATGTAAATTGGAAGGGGGTAGATTTAGACTCGACATAAGAAAGAAATTCTTTCCAGTGAGGGTGGTGAAACACTGGAACAGGTTGCCCAGAGAGGTTGTGGATGCCCCCTCCATGGAGGTGTTCAAGACCAGGCTGGACATGGCACTGAGCAGCCTGATCTAGTGGGAGGTGTCCCTGCCTATGGCAGGAGGGGTGGAACTCGATGATCTTTAAGGTCCCTTCCAACCCAAACTATTCTGATTCTATGATTCTGATTCTGAGTTCTTAAATATGAGCTGTAAAGAGGAAGCCTACAGATTGGACCTGGTGTTCATATTTCACATAGAATACAAATTAGTGACCCAATAGATCTGAATAATTCTGGTGGCAATGCTCTTGAGAATCACAGATTTTATTTTTTTTTAAAAGAGGTGGAATATTGACTTGCCAGAAGCTCTTTTCTTCTTGGAGGTGAGGCAGCATGCCCTTGGCTTCTTGTGATCTGTGGGACATTCAGCAGCAAGCACTTGCTGTGAGCTTCGTCGATGTTTTCAAGAGTATGAGAGAACTTCACTCCTTTCGAGCACCACTCAGACAAAGATGAAAAGCTTGTGAGGGTGCCAATTATATAACCTGCCTGAGCTCCCTCATCGGTGAAGAACTTTGTAGGATGTGTGCTGGCTTCACAGGATGGAAATTCAGCTTTTTATTCAAGTAGTTTGATTTGGTGACTTCAACTGTTTAATCCTCATAGCCGCTGTGAGCAGTCATAAGCAATAACTGAAAAGGAGGTTGCTCAAATTAATTCTACCAGGATTTTGCTGTGTTGCCTATTGTGTATCTCTCGAGTAGCATGCCAAGGAGAGCATTTCAAGACAACAGTTGACGCCTGCCACACTGGGAGACAACATATGCCTACACTGCATGACAGAGCCCGAAGGTGAGATATTGGAATGGCCCAAATTGGTTCCCACAGTTCAGTGGGCACGCCAGATCTGTACTGGAAGTTGCATAGCCACATTGGTGCTGAATTACATCCAGATCAGTAAAACCTGTCTCCTGACTTATTATTATGGGCCCTCTACCAAGTCATATACTGTTTCCCAGCATGAAATGGCTTGTGTGCAGCTGACTCTGCCACTCGGAGACAGCATTCCTCCTTCTCCTGATTTGTGGAGACACTGACTGCATTGAGTGCCTTAGGTTGCCAGGATTTTAGACAGGGACAGTCCTTTGCTTACAGGTCTGGGTGATACTTTCCATCTTGTAGTCTCACTCTTCAACATGAATGCAAAAATGCTCCTGCAGTTAATGACAACTATTTTTTCTCTATCAGGAGGAGAGAGCAATAAAACTACTGCTTTTAAGAAACAACAAGAATGAAAAACTATCAGTAAAATGGATCTGAAGGAAAACCAATACTGAGCTTATTAGCCAAGTTGCATGCAAGATTAAAAATGTATCAATCTACATCTGGAAATTTATGTTCAAAACCATGAATTCAGAGTTAATTTGTTATACAGTACATTTCCAGCTCCACTGAGCTTAATGAGATCTGTTATTCTGTTAAATGGGCTTTTCCCTCAGATCACCTTGTTTCATTAGGTCATTTAACAGAGGTTTGGGTGAATTAAATGTGTAAACACAACACAGCCACAACAGCTGCCTCTTTGTTTTGCACACTGAAGTTGTAATTCCTCCATGGTATGCATATACTGGGGTTGTCAAGGCAAAGGCAGGCACTGGATTTCTCTTTGCTGAAAGCCAAGAAGAAACTTCAAGGAATTTTGCAGATCCCTTGTCAGAAGTCTTGGACTTGCTTATGGTCTCCTGTGTGTTTAGAGTTCAAAACTGGAACTATCTTCCTTGCACTAACAATGTTGACAACAGGTTTTCCAAGAGCCTGCTAGCTCTTTGGGACATGACAGATGTATAGAGAACTGTCTACAATTAATAACACACTGATTTGCAGCAAGGCTAAGTGGACTGGACAAAACCAAGTCCCCAAGACTCAGTTTCCTCTAAAATATCTAAAATCTAAGCATTAACATGGAAAGAAAATATCCACAAGGCAGCCAAAAGATCAAGCTTCATTTCACACTAGCAAAAACAAGGCATGGAAGCAGCATGTGACCCTGACAACAAACCTAGGAGTGAATCTGAGCCCTGTTTGCTCATTCAGCACCTGAATTAAACTCATTTTCTGATGATCTTTATAGGTTCCTACCCTGAACTACATGCTGTTCTTCTTAATGTCCAACTCTCTGATGAGAAATGAGATCTTTCCACTCCAGGGCTAATCAGACCATTAATTTTCTATCAACTTTAATTTTTAAGTAAGAGTTCTTCACCATTCTGAGCAGCAAGTTGAAGGTAAATGCTATAACCCTTAGTCAAGCAATGCACCCATTAAGGAGACATTCTGCACCTTGTCACGACGCAATCTTAGACTTCACAACTCACTGACTTCCATATCCACACTGTTTACAATAATTTGATTTTTAGATGTAATATTACAATGTTTCCCAGGGAAAGCAATTTCAGCAGCTATTAGGCATTGTCAGGGAAATTCCATTTATACTGGAGAATGGAACAAAGCCCACAGAACTGTCAAGGAAAACAAGAAAGCCAATGTCTAAATTCCTGACAGCATCAGTAACAACAAATCTAGTGTGAAATGGCATGAGTTTTCCCCAGATATTCATTTTGTAACTTGTATAGAATAGAAATCTTGTGGAAATAAAATTAATGTACGGAACAAGGGCTGAACAAATTAATAAAAGCTGTGGGACTTGAAAAGAAATGGTTTCTTTCTCTGTCACTTTCATTTGTGTGTGTATTCATGACTGTGTGTAAATCTAAGTACATTCCCAAGCCTGTGGGCATTGTTGATTCAGAAATGCAGAACAAGAATTAAACAGTTATTGACCCACTGAAATAAATGGCAGAACTCCCTTGACTTCAGCAGAGACAGAATTTTGCCCCAGATATTTGGGCCAGACTTAGCCCCAGTCAGAAGGTAGTAAATTTGACCTTTGAAATACAGAACAGGAGGAGGAAAATGGTCCATCTGTTCTGTAGAATTTTCCTGAGAACGTACTGGACAATACTCAAAACTTGCTCCCCTACCCCCTCCTTGTCATAACCTGGTGCCACCTCTTTCTCCATTACCCCAGAGGTAGAGTCAGCTCCCTAAGTCAACCTGTCAGTCTTGTGTTAGGTGGAGTAATTCCATGGGTTCATGTAAGATAGGCCAGATCAGAATTTACTTTCAAGATGTGGCAGTATTGTTAGTAGTGTTGTGTATAAACGTATGGCATTGTTTACTGCTTACTCACTTCCATGTGGAGATGATCCAAAGCTGGTTACCGTGACTCCATCCATGAAGTTTCTCATCTTCTCAAACTTAGTGTTGCAGCTGCCATCCTGAAATACAGAGAAGAACTATTGTCTCTTATTTCAAGACAGAGACACTGAGAAAATGAGAGACCATAATTCATCTTACTTAATGTATTTAAACTGGTTTCAGAGCCTGAGTTACAGAGAACACAGATAGGATGAAGTGTGCAATGAAGCCTGTTGTTGATCTCCCTTGGTGGCCCACTGGAGCCTGAATAGCAACGTGCCCTCACAATTTCTATCACTGCAACTGCTTTGGACCACGCACTGGAAAACAATCTGGATGTCATCAGCAGCTACCCCTGAGACCAAGAGGCCTGGACAATTTCACTGGTGTTGCTGGTGCATATTGTTGAAGGACTATGTTTGGAAGATAGTCCACCCCAAGCAGCCTAATCAAAGATTAACTGGGGTTCAAGGCTGCATATGGACAGCCATTATCTCAAAGATGGGCATGGGTTCCTTGAAATGCTCCTATGAGGATGGTGATGGCACAGCATCAGCTTCCCACACACCTTATATTATGCCCTTGCATTTCTAGAAGTTTTGTGCCCACTGCTGGTAATCCAGTGGTCCAGGCTTGTCTCCTGCACCCACACCCTCTAACTGGGGCAGAGCGGGAGAGTGGCTGCAGCAGCAAAGGCTACTCTGTCACTGCTACAACAGGGAGATCTAGGAGCAGTAGGACAGGCACTGGCTCATTCCTGGAGACAGCCTCATCCTACAAACCAACCTTCTTTCAGCTGGCATGAGCCCAGCTCTTCTCTTTCCCTGTTACTGTGATACAAAGCAGCAGTAACACCCAGCAGCTGCCAGACAGGCAGGATTTAACGCAGCCATTACAATAATAACAACTACAGTCTTCAGCAAGTGTGGAAGTCATAAAGCCTCAGCTTAAGGTGGAATGATGCATGCCTGGGACAACTTCTACTGCTCTAGTTTTCCTGGTATTTATGTTCCATTAGCTAGTGTTTCAGAATGGCTCTGGGAGTAATTCCTTCTGGTTGAGTCCTAAGGTCACTTCCCTAGCTGCAGGAAGGAGAAATCCATGGGAGCCTGGCTAGATGAGGATCTTCTGCTTTGCTTATGCCAACTGAATCCTTTCTTCTCTTGGACGAACTTATCCTGGAGCCAGCTCCACTGTAGGCCCTTGTTAAATAATAATGATTATGCTCTTTTTGCTCACTGCTGACTAAGAATTATAGCCCCTCATTTAGAGCTCATTTCAAAACCATGAGATTCTGTAATTGAAAGTGGCTGAAGCTAATTTGATAGCCCAGTTCTGAACACAGCTGACTAACTACTTTCCCTTTGTCCTTTCAACAGTAATGGCATTGTCAGGAAAGTCTTCTGTGCTACTTTTAAGAGGGCAATTATGACTGAGGTTGAAAACTATTGTTCTTTGTCATTCTGCATTTTCAGCATTGCCTTCAAGTTCCCACCAAGGCCAGGGGCATGGCAGTAAGTTCAAATGCCTTCCAGCCACATCTGCCCGCCACTCAATTGAGATGAAGAGCTCCGTTCAGGTCCATGAGACCTTCTGACTCTTCCCAAGTCAACACAGGTATTTGCTGGTTTCCCTCAGGATGGCAGGGAGAAGAATGTCATGGTGCCTGTAGCCTGCTTGGCATCTCCCTTGGGTACATCAGAGCACCAGGTCTAGCTAAATAAAATCCTATCACTGTATTAAGACACACTGAAGGCTCTTCCTTGTTTACAGCCACCATCAGCTGACTTATACAGGCTGCACTGCTTGACTAGATAGACAGAATCCCCCTCTTGTGCTTAAGAGGTGGGTAAAATTTACTCAGGACTCTTTACACCAATGAACTGCCACATCTGGACAGAACACAGCAGAGGCACACATATGTGTGCTGCTGGCTGCACTGCCTAAATGCTTTCTGTTGCAAACACACTTCAATGAGCAGAGTACCTTGACTGTGCATCATGACCTTGGACAAGTAAAGAAGCCTCAACAGACAACCCAACAAAACCCAGAATATACTGCTTGAATGCAGTGCCCTCCTGGTGCTGTGTCTGTCCAATTGCTGTCTTTCAGATTCTTTGCTCTTGTGATCTACAGCTCAGACCCCTGAACACATACTGTATCACAAGCTGCAGGGAAAGAACCCCCTTTTACCCCTAATTCATGCTCACATCTGCAGGTGCAGCAGGTTCTGGAGATGAGAGCATCTTTCTGTAAGCTTCCTTTGCACTGACCACAGAGGGAAACCTGATGACTGTAAGATACATATCATCTGTATTTGACTAAGTTTTTCTGGTGCTTTCTTGATTCTGGGCCCTCCTCCTGGTAAATGTAGGAAATGTAAATAGTATTGGAAACATTTCTCTAGCCATAGCCTGGAGCTGTGCTCAGAACTGCTCTGGCTGTTAGAGTAATTAGCATAAGCAAATTGCTAAATTGTGTGCTGTGATAAAATGATGGATTACAGTGTGGAAGAAATCATTAACACATTGATTAGCAGCACATGCCTTCAAAATCACTACCTAAGCAAATTCTGAGGCTTGTGGGACTTCTGGAAATGTTACAAGTGCTGCCTTCCGTAAGCAAGAATCAGGAAATATTAATACATAAATTACCAAAGTACCCAAATTAAATTTCAACTATTAAAGTTGTTTCTCAAATGGTTTCTAATATTTCATGTGGGGTTCCTGGTCTGTGTCTCTCTGTACTCACAGGGAGAGGGCTCTAATGGTGTCTGCTGAGGCAGGGTCTGATGCTCAGGGATCTGCCTCCAGGTTTCCTGGTTCACATCCCCCTCCTTTTGTACCTCTGTCTCTCCAGCATGTGTTTTAAGCATTAAACAGTGCAACAGTATGTTTATAAAATGTGATGTATACCTCCTAGCAAAGAAAAAGGATCATTATCAAGTTGCAGCACGAATTAGGAGTACCATAATTCTTTTCCAGAGTAGTTTTGCTTGGGATGTAGTGAGAATTTGGTTTGGTTTTTGTAGGTTTGTTGGGTTTATTAAAGGAAAACATTCCCTGTACTTACATAGTAAGTCTGTGTGGTCACTGGCAAGGTCTGCGGCCAGGTATTCCCTTATGGTGGTTTAATAATCAAAGCAGTCTGCTATTGCCAAAGCTAATAACAGTAGGCTTCACTTTTTATTCAGCACAAGTGCTCAGTAGTTTATAAAATTACTTGTTTAAATGGGTTTCCTTTTATTAAGATTAGCAGAGCAATCTCAGCTCTCCTCCCTGCATCTCACCTCCTTTTGTTTTAAATAAGATGAGACACACATATTGAATTTTAATACATCATGGCAACAAAAGTGTGTGTGTCGATAGTGGCTGACTGCTGAGAAAAAGGAATACAGGAACCTACCCCATAGCTCTGTGTCAGCATGTTTACCCAGCCCCAGAGGATTCCCAAATTCATTATCAGCAGAACAGAAAATCAATACAAGGCTGTGATTTCACTTACTGTCTAGGGTAGTGCCACGCTGGAGGAGATGACACCTATAGGCCCTGCTGTGGTGCTTACTGCCAGACACCAACACTCACAGCCACCAGTGGTGGGAGGATAAATCCCTGTGCAGAGCACAGAGGTGCAGGCACACCAGAGACTGCAGAAATGACCAGCTTCATCCCTCCCTGCCTCTAACCACACTCCTAACCCGAGCAGCTCACAGCTCTGTTTGCTCCCCTGCATCCTATCTTTTGGCATTTCACTCCCCTCCCCATGCTTACAGAATGCTTTCAGCAAGCTCCTGTGCTATTTTTCTTTATTTCTAACACCATTCTGCCTTCTAAAATGTGTTAGTCTCTCTCAACATCTGTTAACACTGTAGATCAAAGGTTTAGATATTCTGATTATTTTACAGATTCCACAGCATGCAGCCCAGTCATTAAATACATTTCTGGACCCTACAGTGGACTGGATGGGATAAAAAGAAAGAAATGTTTGCTTTTTATTTTTTTGCCAGAGGTGAATAACAGAGACTCTCTCTGTTTCACTGTCAGATTAAATCATGGACCTGGAAACTCATGACCAGTAATTTCAGGGTCTGCCTCAGTAAATGAAAGAGAGTTTCAATAAGAGAGTAATTTATTTCACTTAATTAAACCCACTGATTTGAGGTATGAATGTATTCAGTAAAATGCCCTTTTAATAAGCAAAAGAATACCTTTCAAAATTGAAAGATTTACAGATGTGATCCTTAGTTCCTACTTCAGTTCCTGCTGTAAGGCAGTTCTCAGCAATCTGAGACAAAGCATTCATCTCCAAGGAGAGTCCATTTTATGAGGGTCTGGTGGTGTTCTTACTTAACTGTTCCCTGTTTCACTCCCAAAATTTGGCATCTCCCTGGAATTCTTTTTTTTTTTTTTTAAACTAATTAGTCAATTTTATACATAGTTCGAAAAGTACTTCTCAGGACTGCATTCATTTTAATAGCATCTTAAAATGACAAATTCAAGATATGCCACTAAGAGTGAATATATGTAGCTAATATATTTTCTTCCTACTGCACTTCCTTGACACTACATTTGTCATGGCAGTGGTCCTGTTTTGGCATCAATCTCATCCATTCCTCATCCACCAATTTTTATATCATATTTTTCACTAGCAGTGTAATTTCTGCATTACCATACAGGCAATGTCACAAACTTAACAAACCCTCCATAAACATTTACATCAGCATCTATCTGGGTTTAACATCAAATGTTCTTTTCTGGAGGAGTCTGCAGTTTCACCTACTATTGTGGTAAATCACCTCCAAGAAACAGTCTCAGAAATATTCCTCACAAATTTAAGTGTCAGCCTTCACCCACCCAGATGCAGCAAATTGTCCTGGTTCTTCATCAGCCATAAGGAATCTGCAGTGCTGCTGAATAACCCTGCAGCCAGTGTCTCCTGTTTTCCTGTTTTTAGTAGGATCTTCCCATTTTTATCTTTCTTCAGGGAGTCTGGCCCACCTGACATTTCTTATGGGTGCCTGAAGAACACTTGCTGTTTCGCAGTGACACGAAGCAGCACAATACTCCTTAAATCTGTCTCCCACCCCCTCTGAATTCAGGAAAATTGGTTTATTAAGACTAGACTTTTTGAGTTCTTATTCAAATGGAGTTTGCACTTAGAAGCCATGCAAGAGCCAAACCAAAGTTTGCTGCCATTAATCCCAGAATAATGTAGACATTGAATATCTGAAGTTGTATTTTCTATTTGCATTTTTGAGTACTTAGAAGCATTTTTGGTATTTTGTGCTGGCTGTAGCCAAGAACAGAACAAGGATGAGGAGTTAAAACTCCTTGCTGGGCTCTCCAGCACTCTGAAACTATCTGCTAAACCACAACACTCATGTTCCTTCTACAACCATCTAGAAACTAAACAACTGAAGAAGAGGAAATAAAGCCATTGATAAGTTCTTCACAAAGCACCTGCTTCAGTGTTTTACCTGGGGTTATCTCTCACTGGAGCCCAGTTATAAAGACTACAAAGACCTTATGCTATCCAGCTGGGGCAAAGAGTAGGCTGGGGCAAAGAGTAGGCTGCAGAAGGGCTCATTTTTTCTGGCCTGTCTCTCACTGTTAAAAAGAGCAAAGAGGAAAAGGGAAGCTGAGTTGGCAGATCTGGCAACTTGTTCTCAGAAGGGACTGTTGAAAGCACCTGTCCTAGGGATCCATGGAGAGGCCAGAGTTGAGGACCTCACCTGCAGACAGATAACATCTCTGTAGCTTTCATGGGAGGAGGAAGAAAAGAGCTGTCGAGGCTGCAGAGAAAAGGGGGATTGCAGGGCAGTAACACCCTGCTACACAGATTTCCCCTTTGCCAGGCTGTTGGCACCACTGCCCAGCCAGCATCTGCCAGCAGCTGGCTCCCTGTGGCAAAGAGAAGGATTCCAAGATACAGCACAAGGCTAGAACAGCATGGTTTATATTATAATTAAACATTATAGTCGATGATATCCCCATTCCATTAAAGGCAATGCCAAAACTTCCTCTGACTTCAATGAAGCAAGTATTTTTTTCCCATCCCACTGTCTCTCCAATCTGATCTCTGCTTCCTGTTGTCACCCTTTCTGTTTTTTGCTGAAGCTTTTCCAAACGTTTTCAGAGGAAATTAACTGATTTCATCTCTTCTAGCTTTAACAGTTCTGTAATATAATTGTATTCTTTGTCCTAAAAGAAAACTCTGACAGTTTATTTTTTTAGGTCTTCCCTCTTGTATAGTTCATTTTTGTAAGAATCAATAAAGGTCACACTATTTAAAAATGCACAGCCTGACTTGAGTGCAGAAAAGACCACAGAAATGCTCAGTGTTTCCACGGCAATGCCTGCATTTTTTAATGGTTTTTTTTTGTTTTTCTTTTTCATCAGCAGATGGTATGGCTGACATCTGCAAAAGCAAAGGGCACAGCTGGGTTACGTCTCAGGTTATGGAAAGCAACAACATCTACTATGTGTCACCTGTTTGGAGTGCATAATTCATCTTTCCCTGAGAACAAAGTGCTTCCTCTATGCATAGAAAATGACGGCGTGTTTCCTATTTGTGACAAAAGTGATGCCTTGTGCCCCAGTGGGGACAGAAGAGCAAAAGCCTACAGTATTAACCATCAGGTGCAACATTCATAATAACGAGCAAAGAGGTTTTTTTACATTCTGGGATTAAAACCCTCTTCATGAAAGATTATTAACTTAAAAGCAGTAATCAGTATTTTGACAAAAGAGGCAAGATTTTTTTGCCATGCATGTGTTTCAGTACTGCACCACTTGCTTTTAAGGATTGGTAATATTTGCACTGGCGATGTTTGACTGATGTGGTCTGGGGTGGCTGAAGCACTGCAGAGGCTGGGGGAAAGAGGTGTCCACATGATGTCTGTCCAGGTGGCACCAGCAAAGGGCCACCACCACTCTCCCTCCCCAGCTAGCTGCAGGTACTGCCAGTCATTTCACCCAAATGGAGAGGAAAACAGCTTTTGGTCCTGGGGAAAGGGTTAGCAAGCAAACCCAAAGAAATCTTTCAGTACGTTCCCAACCATTGAGCAGAAACTGGTGAATTTTAGACCACACTAATTGTATTATTTCCGGCTTTCCTGTCCAGCTTTGCTGAAAAGGGTTGTTTTCTTTATAGCTCTGTTGTGACTCAGTCTGTGCCAAGTGCTTCACAGGCTGGATTCCACCCCAGGTATTCTACTTGTGTACATTATTTGAGCATCCTGACTGAATATATGATATTACAGATAAGGGACATCTGTGGAGAACTTTACTCTCAAACACAGAACCAACAGTTGATGCTGTCAAATGTTCTAATCTCTGCACCAGCCCTATGCATCCAGAGCAGCTGATAATGTGATTTGGTGTTTCCCTGGAAGCAGGAGGAGGGCATGCACTTTGAGAGGAATAGATGGCATGACTCCAAGAGCACCCCAAAGTTCAGTCCCACCCCCTTATTTGTACTGTATTAAAGATATTTTGAATGTGTGCTTTCTGTCAGGGACTTTTCTGCATGCTGGTGATAATGTTGCTTTGTTCAGAGGGGTCAGCAAGAACAGTACAGAGTATTTTCCAATTAAATAGTCAGAATTACTTAGCAGAGCCTTTTTATTTAAAAAAAAAAAGGTTGCTTAACATCTCAGCAAAACAAGATCTCTTTGGCTTGGCTTTGGCTTGCTTCAGGCTTGTATTTGAAATCAAAAAGGGCAAGAGTGCAAATGGCATCCTCTCCTTGGAGTGGGAAATAAACCCAAAGTGCAGTTATGCCTTTCTTAACTATTTCCAGCTTTTAACTCTTGATATCATAGTTCAGCACTGAGGTGCTCGTGCCTGGAGCATTTTTTATTTTTCCTCAGATATATAGCATAATCTCAGCAGTATAACACTTCACAGCTTGATGTCAAACTGTAGGACTGTTGAAGAAAGTCCAGAAAATTGTACAAAATAGCAGTGAGATTGGATACAAGAAATAACACATAAGTGACTCACAGTACAACAGTCCAATCACTGTCTTGTTATCCTTTTATATATAGCTAATACTAGTAACTATCAAAAGATTAATGCTATACTACTAGACAATGGAACTCTATCCCCTAATTGGAGGCAGTTGATACTCAGCTCATGGAGTAATGACAACAAGGAACAACAAAGCAGGATTTTAATTCATAACTCATGCCTAGGGGTGTCCCTGGCCTATAGCAATTGGGAAAGCTCTTCCCATTCTTGTCAAAGCAAGACCTCTGTGATTACAGCACTNGGGGGGGGGCACACTGGGTACCCTGCTCAAACAAGAAATCAAGTCATTTGCCTGTGAAGTCTCAAAAGTAAAATGGGGTCTTTGTTAGCAAGTCTGTAATTACCACTGAGAGCATCTCAAAACTGTGTATTAGTAGTCCGGTGACTTAGGAGCCAGCACTATCTCCAGGGGTACCAGGAGGAAAGGGTACAGGGCTGTGGATCAGGGACAGGCCAGTGGAGCAACTGACACTACAAGACATTTGAGGAACTGCAGAGTGAGCTTTAGCTGGTTTTGCTGTTTGCTGGATGGAGAAGCTCTTTCAAAGCAACTAAGTCTGTGCAGCTTATGGATGGTGGCTCCCAGATGGGGTAAAAGCAGGGAGCAATAAACTGTCTGGCTGAATTAATACTATCATTTAATAATAGCAATATGTATTTCAAAGCCTCATTTTTCAGACCTCTTATTATGTGCTCTTGATCCAGTCTCCTTATGACAAGCCTTGTGCTACCCCATATGATGTTCCTGAACTTACCCCTTCCTGCTGGTTAAGGGTGAAGAATAATGGACAAGTAGGTGTGACTGCCTAGTGTGATGCTATCAGGCACAGCATGGATTCAGCAATAAGCATTATGTGCCATCACCATTCATTCTGTTTGACAGGCAGTTTCTGCCTTTGTGTGCTCCTCATGTGAAGAAGCCACTGTGAAAAGGAAGCATGGGAGACTTCACCTGCCATGAGCACTTTGGGTGCAGAACACTTTCCTGCTAAACACAGGACAGTGATTTCATTGAAGGGGAGGGACATACTCTCGTTTGCATTGAAGATAAGAAAGCACCATTGCTTGGCTGGGACAGAGCAGCTCCTGAGTATTGAAACAGGGAGGAGAACAGAGCCAGTCAAAAGCACCTTTTGCAGCAGAAGATTTCCTCAACCTTGTCCTCCTTCAGGTGGGGTCCAAGAGTGGGCTCCAACATCTGAAGAACTCTGTTGTTCTTCAGCAGAAATCAGTGAGAGCTGCAGTAGTGGCTCCTGGTCTCAATCTCTCCCTAAAATAGCCAGCAAACCTATCCTTAGAACTGCATGCAGCACCCTTGAATGTTTGCCTCCTGGTCAGATTTACTTGGGCTCAAGATGTCCACCATCCTTTCTCCTCAGCTCCTCATAAAGGCAGCGAGGTGCTCCTGGCTCTGAGAGCCACAGAATCATAATGCATTTGCTGGAAGCAATTAAACAACAACAGGTGGCCTTCCAAGCCCTCAATGACTGTTAAAAGAATTTACATTTGTGAATAAACAGCAGCAGAAATTGTCTGACAGCTTCTCATTATTAAAATTAAGATCCTGCTTAATCCTGCCAATGTCAGTGGGACCCAAAACGACCTGCTAAGTGCTGGTCACAAAAGTTAATGCAGCTTAAGGGAAGTTTTAATGGAAGAAGCTAATTTTTAGAAAAATACAGTATAAAAATACTTTGGAGCTGTCTTTATGGCTGTTGAAGTCCAGGGCAAAATCCTGTGACTTTCAGGGAGGCAACAAAGCAGAACTGTCTACAAGTACCCTGTGCAGTTTTGGGGACCTACACTGGGAGGAAGTGTGGTTCCACTGTCAGACATGCCCCACTAAGTAGTGCCAGAGGCAGAAGCCACACATCCACTTGTAAAAAATTCCTTATCTGGTACAAAACCTTCTTATCACCTTGACAGACCTTCTTCCCCCTCTCCCTGCAAAATGAGGATGCCAGTGGACATCTATACTTCTCATAAACTTTTCAAGTTTAATACTCTTGGAAAAAGTTTCTCTCTAGTCTTTTTGTTATATTTGAGGTATAAGATATTCCACAATGCCATAATTTCAAGCAAAACCTTAGATTCCAACCCTGATCACTGAGCAGGTACCACTGTTGCTCAATGAGGCTCACTGTGAGCAACATCAAGTAAAACAGGAAATGTTTCATGCTGACCAGCTTTGCTTTGCTTTTGTGTGCATATTTTATTGCTGCTCAACAGTCAAGGATTCATAGGTAAAACACTGCATTTACAGCATATTGGTCAAAATGTAAAAATATTGATTTTTGAAGAAGCTTGCCCACAGCCTGAAAGTGAGTCAAAGTTAAAATCAATAGGGATAAATTAGGACTTCTCTGGCTATATAAGTGCCTTTGATGCATAAAAATGCTGTACATCAGATGGCAAAAATGCTTTAAATTTACTATTTACTTCAATTTTAAAGGTAAGGGAAAACATCAATTATCTGCTGCTCTAAATTTTCAACAGCAGAGTATATTATCTTTTCCAGAGATGCTGTTTTTTACTAGAGTACCAAGAGTCCTACTGATGCTCACCTGATTTTGGCCTGGTAGCTTTATATCACTCAACAAGGATAGTGCTACTTTTTTATACCATTAAGGATGATAGGAGTATATTGGATGAGTATTAATGAAATTCTGCCAGTGACACAGAGAAACATTCTGTGTTGTTGGGAATGTCCTATGACAGATCACAAAAAGGGGACATATGGGTGATCAGCCTCAAGGCTGGTCTGAAAGCTCAGGTATGGCAAGTGTTTGAGGGAAGTAAAGGACAAAAGGTCATCTTCTGGCTGCCTGTTTTACTTATATTTGGCTAGAACTTGCTCACAAGAGAAGAGCTGCAGCTATTCCCATTGGGTCTGAGAAAAGGTTGTTTTAAATCCTCGTGATGGGCTCTCAGATCATATGGTTTGTCCAACAGTGATGCTCTTCATGAGAAGCTGCTTCCAAATGAGACTTTTCAACTGTTTATGTAGGAGGAAGCATTTGGCAACCAGACAGAGAAAACCAGATTTTTTTTATTTTATTTTTTAGGAGATTCTTCATCCCCAAAGTGCAATTGTTTTGTCACACATTTCTTTCGCTCTCTCAAGGTTGAAAAGTTTTTGGCAGCAATAACTGCAGAACTTGCAAAAGACAGAGTTCCCAGCACAGCGAGTCAGATGAACCCAATGAGACAGATCCTGGGTGGCTGTCAGCAAGTCTAGCTTCATTGACAACAGCACAGCAAGACAGATTTACACCCACAGAACATAAGATTCAGTTTGTTTGAAACTTGGAGGCAAGTTTATTATAGCACTGGATACAGCTTAATGGCTCTTGGTTTTGCTCTGTTTCAATGCTGAGTATGACACCCTGTCTATGAAAGGGATATTAAACCATTACTATAATTTTAGTTGGCTTCTTATTTCTCCTTGTATTTATATTGGAAGTATTCAAGCAGTGGCTTGTAAATAGATTTCTTTTACAGCTCTTGATACAAAATTACTTTCTAATGGTATTTTTGTTTCATCTGATCCAGTTGATGAATAGGAAACTTTCTGTAGTGTACTACTCTCTTGAGTTGAGGCTGCTAAAGGTTCTGGTGCTCAAAGGACTGCTCAATAAGTGGAAGTTGAGACCATCAGCCTGATGCTTGTAAGTGTACTTTTGTCAGTGCAAGAAATATGTTCTCAGCTGCATCCAAACTGTGGTCTCTTGAGCATAACAGAAGAACATTTCCCTCTGTAAAATCCTGTGAATGAGGTTTTCTTACTGCCCGTGCTGTCCTGTATGCCATGTCACGCAACTGCTGGTTCATCTTGACCTGATAGATGGAGAGTCTAAATATTTCACTTAATACAGTTGACATTCACACCCAGGAGCATTCACAGACATAATATAAAACTGAGACTTTCCCCTGCAGGCTAACACAGAAGTTTGATGGTGCTGCTTTGTGTTTGCTTCTACTTCTAAAGATGTCCACAAACAGTTGTAAACAACTCTGAACAGCCTGATCTAGTGGGAGGTGTCCCTGCTTATGATGGGGGGGGTGGAACTTGATGATCTTTAAGGTCCCTTCCAACCCAAACTATTCTATGAGTAGTATATGCAAGAGTATTACATAGACAGTAAGAGATCTGGACACCTGCTAGAGGGATTCAGTCATCCCACGTCACTCCCTGGTAATACCTGCCTAGGAAAAGTGGACTCTGTTCACCTGAAAAGTCATGTCTCCCATTTTCACAGCTTTTCCTCAGTAGCAATGTAATCATTGCATCCTGATTGTTAAGTGGAAATAAAATAATCTATTTTTCATATTTATTAGAATTCCACAGCGTGTAGGCTTCTCTAAAGAGTCATTAAGCGATATGTGCTTTACACAAAATTTAACTAATTTCCTTATAAAATTCGTCGTACAGAGCCTCTTAAAATGTTTACCAGTGCAATAAAGCATTCCAGGGGTTGGTCTAAGTCATTTGCCTCCAGACAAAATAGGCATTTTGGAACGTTTTGATTTCTTCTGTCTAGTAAATGAAGTGCTACAGCTCTAAACTTAATATCTGGCATCACCATTATTTTTCCTTGCTTTGCATCCTTCCTAGAAGTTCACCATGACATGAAAAGATAAATTGCTGCAATATTTTCCTGCAGATAGGGAAACATTTGTTTCTCCTTCCAAGTTTGTCTTTCAGGATAACTTACTTTAAGGTTGGCTTCTTAAAAAATTTTCCCAAGTATGTTGAGTTAAAAAGCTCGAGCTCTAATTAAAGGCTAATTTACTGCAGCTAAGAAATGTTCTGTAATAAATCAGAACTGGGGATTTTTGGACAGAACCCCCCTGTGGATGGACCTTGTCCTTGAAGAGCCTAACAGACATGACATTTCTTGGTTTATTTAAAACACTGATGCTTTAAACTTAAGCTAATTTATAGCTTTTCTTGGGTATGTGATTATTCAAAATGAAAATTTGTCAGTGTCCTATAATATAGTGCAAACACTCCCCATTATCATCAAGAATATTTTAATGTATACTACTAAGAATCATGCCAGCTGTCTTCAGACTGGACACTTTGGCAGCTCATCATTATTTTACAGTTGACCAAACTACCCAAGTTTGTCATTTCCAGCTGCTAAGTCTGCAGCTTGAAGCAAAAGATCCTTTAGTCTCTGGCACTGGGTTATCTGGTGGGATGCAGATGCCAACACCTGGGACACATCCTCCTGCCTCCTTTGGAAAGAACCCCAGTTTCTATCATTCATCTCTCATTTCACTCCACCCCTTAGTTGCCATTGCCAGCACCAACTCTGCCAGGGTTAAGAGGTATTCCAGTTGGCATCACCAGCCACTCTCAGTGCCAACGCTTCTAAGGTCTTCTTGACCTTAAACTAGGATTAGAGCAACTGACTGTTAAAAAGTCCATTTCATGATCTGATCATCTTGTTGCAGTTCTGCCATCTAAATACCAGAAAAACCTGAAAGCTTTACCTCAGACACAGTTCTCTGTGAAGACATATTGCTGTGGAGCTGTTTGACCATTCTGGCTGCATTCATTCATCCATTCCTCACATATTATATCACTTATCCCTTTGCATCTTGAAGCATTACAGTTTTAAGACTCATATTGTACGAGCTGTAAATAAATTTGATGCAGTTTCCCCCCTATTGAAAATAAAACTAAGTGTCTGGAAATGGAAAAACACTGAGCCCAAGCACATTTGGTATAAATAAATATCCTACTCTACCAATGATAGGCTGGAAAAAAAAATGAAAAAGTTAACCAAGTTTCAATGCATGCCAACTAGGTACATACAATTTAAAAGTCTTCCTACGCAGCGAATGCCATATTTCAAAACATTAGTGAAGTAAAGTTAGAATGTTTTATATTCTTAAAACTTAATTTATATCTAGTGCAGTCTGTTTACATCATCCCTCACTGGAGGTTCCTGCGTGAAGATTTCAGACCATTGTGCTCAGAACAGTGAAAGTGTCTGGTTACCCAGGATCCCAGCCCAAAGGGAGGTTACTCCAGGTCTTCTGCAGACCTACAGCAGGCAAAAGGGTTTGAGAAATACTTCACAAGAACATACAAATCCCACTTCTTCATCCATTGCCTCCTCCAGTACCCTGTTCAGTTTTAAGGACAATTTTGTAATTCAACAAGGGCTGCATTGACCCAAAGAAGCCTTGCTGAGGCTCTCTCCATGTCTCCTCCTGTGCACCAGACCCAGCAAACACTGCAGTACTGGGGAGCAGAGATGAGGGACAAGTCCTCCTGAGGGGTGGTAAAGGAAGGAGATGGACATCCAGACAGTAAAACACGAAAAGACCTAAACTACTCATATATTGCTCTGAAAGGGCCAGGAGATGTAATGAGGGTAGAGAGCATCTTGCAAAGGGATCCTGCCAAGTCACATCAGCATTGTCCTGCTTCTCCTGAGCTGTGGCATGGCAGCAGTAACACTGGAGCAGAAATGCACCAGGTCAACAGTAAATTTTAAGAAAACTTTAAGCACAACAATTAGTTACCAAATTAGAGCCATTATTCTTCTTTCCACAAGTCATTTCCCCTTCCAGAAAGTCTCAACTCCTAAATGCTGCTGGAACATATGGTAAAACTTTTACTCTGCCCTTAACACTCTGTAGTTGTGAAACTGACACTAGCAGGTAGCAAGAGCACCAGTGATGGAGTCGTGCAAGCCCTAATTGTTTCTATCATTCCTGCTTGATTAAGTGGATTAAGGGCTGAAGATCATGCAGTGCAGCACAACAGCACTCCATAATCATAGAATCATTGAATGGTTTGGGTTGAAAGGGACCTTAAAGTTCAAAACCCCCCTGTCATAGGCAGAGACACCTCCCAATAGATCAGGTAGCTCAATCCCTCATCCAGCCTGGCCTCAAACACCTCCAGAGGAGGGGCATCCACAACCTCTCTGGGCAACCTGAGGTGGTGCTCCAGTATTTCACCACCTGTCTTCTTTCTGCTTTCTCAAGAAAGATCTGACATTTGCAGTCTGCTGGAGTACAGGACCCAGCTCTCACCTACCATAAACTGGTACAACTCCATTGCCTGCAGTGAAAAGTAGTGATTTATTATCACTAGAGCACTGGCTATAAAAGTCAGGACAGATGCTTTTTGGAATCTCCACTGTTTATTTTCATGCATCCTGCTAGTGATGACTGATCTTGTCATCTTCTCATTAGCATGTCTGTGTAAAGCTTCACATAAAGTAGATGCTTCCAGTATTTTCTGTCTTTGAAATTCTCCCTTACAGCTAGTAATATACCACCAAGGTTATAAAATCTCTTTTAAGAGTAGCAGTAATCTTGCTTAGGATTTAGAATTCCACCAGGTCAGTCAGACTTCAGTTCAGGAAACTTAACAGAGCAAATATTAGTTATTAATAAGAGCCCTACTGCAAATCTGATACAAGAGCCTGGATGGATCATTAATCAGGCATCTTCATTTTAATACTTTTGAAAAGTACCGCCAGAGTGGAAACACAGATATGCAGAGCATCATTCCTCACTTTCAATAACATTATTTACCAGCACATTATGCCACCAAAACAGAATCCAGATGTTACTGCAGCCCTCTCAGATCTTTATACATATGCCTCAATGCAGAGAAACTCAAGCTGAATACGTAATAGCAATTACAAGACCCATCTGCATCTTTCCTTACTCCATTTGAAAATGCTTCAGCTATTCTGTCTTGGGGTTTTTTCATATTCTTTAAACATGATTTTGCAAAATAATTACAATCTGAGATAATATCAACACCCTGTTGAAATGTCTGTCTTTTATTTATTTGAAGGGTATATATTGCTCCTGCTTAGTTGAATTTCATTTCCGTCTTGGTGTTTGTGGTATTCATCCAAATCTTGTTCTTCACATCTTAGTATTAATCTTTATTTCTTCTGTTCTTGGTCAGGAATCCCAGAGTTAAAAGATTCTCTAATCTCAGCAGCACAGTCTCCTCGTGCTTGTCATACATATTAGACAGATATCTGAGAAACACCAAATGCTGCTCCCCAGGAGAAGGCTGATAGTGAAGTTACTTCTCCCTTCTGCTTATCCCTAGGGCTTTTCTCAGGAGAAACAACACTCCTTTAGTACATATTCAAACATACTCAGCAGAGCTGAACCTCATTCATACTCCCATAGAACATATCAAAGCAACCCTTTTAGTCCAAGACACAGTGGCACAGGGTCCCCTTCTACAGAGCCAGCTGTGGGAGGCAGCTGTGATATCTCACAGCCTCCCAGGGGACAGCATGCAGCTCTGAAGTGACGTTCCTTGTGTGCTGGAGTTTCACAGCCATCCACAACCCAGTGAGAGAAACAGGCTAAACCCAGCCCGCTCTTCCATCCTACACCACCCAGCACAGTCAGCTCTCTGGGAGCCCCTGTACACTGTTACTCAACACCATTTAATGGGATAAAAACAAGGGATACAACAACAGGCCATAGAGAAGATGGCTGAGTTCAGGAGACCAACAACTACAATTAATTTGGCTTTGGACATCAAGTAGAGGAGGTAACACTGATAATAAAGTTAATGAAAGTCACAAACCCCTCTTCTGCCAACAGGCTACTACACAGTGTATTTGCTACAAACTATTTGTTCCCAAATGGGCTGCAAACTTTTTGACACACCAAAGGCTTAACTGAAAACATAAAATTCTGCTAAACAAGCTAAACTGAGAGAACAGATCTTCTCACTGGAATCACAAATTTGTGGGGCATCCCTTCGTGTTGATGGAGGGGCCACTGAACACAGGGGTGTATGAAAAGTTGGCAATGTACATAGAAATTAAAGAATAGAGCCCTCAACTAAAACAACTCTTAAAATACTCTCTAAAAAAAGACCCTCACACTCTCCATTTTGAGGACAGCAATACCCTTTCCTTCTCCCATCTCTTCATTACCCTGGTCTCAGCCACACAGATGTCAGGTTGATTTTGTCCTCCCCCACGTTCTCCCACTTGGAACCATGACATTTGACATTTTAGAGGACTCAAAACAAAATCAAAAGGAAAAACAAGATGTTTGAAATGCAACAGTGGAAACAATGCAGAACAAAGAGTCGTGACTGCTGGAGCCAGCCTAAGTGAACTGCTGTCTTTCCAGCAGCCCTCCAACAATCTGCACGCCAGCAGCAGGGAAGCAGCTGCTTCCTTCTAGCACCCTCTGCTCTGGTAGCACCTTAGATCCTCATCGTTCCCTTTTCCCCCCACCTAAACTCCTCCTTTTGCAGGTCTGAGCTCAACATGAAAGCACAGCTTAGCCAGGGCTTACCCTTACAGAAGAACAAACCCTTCAATTGAAACAAGGGAACTGCTGAATCTGTCTTCAGCACAACACAGGAACAGCTCTGCTGTCGTTCCACAAAGAGCCTGGTGACAAATCTACAGGCAGAACATGTAGTATTACCAGCAGCTCCACAAACTTACAAAGTCTCTAAAAGCTCATTGTCTAACACAAAGACCTGCCTGATGCATTGTTCTTGATATCCAGTTTTCAAATCATTATCTTTAGGAAAGTCAGTGGGGGACAACAGGGGAAAAGAAATCACTGCCCATCCTTCCCAAAAGCAGGCAGTTTGTCAGTATTGAAAGCAGCTGCTGGCACCTTCAGCTGCTTTTTAGCATGTTTGTGGTATTAGGGATCATGTGCTACAAATCACAGAATGAGATTAATTAGAATAAGATTAGTTAACACACATTTACTTTACAAGCAGGGGACTATAGGAGTTTGCAGTGCCTATAATGGTCCAAAGTGCTGCAAAAAAATCATAGCCTGTGGGGACTTTTTTTTCTATATATGTAGAATAATTGCTTTGTAGACAGAATCTCTGATTTGAAAATGAGTTTTTTCTTCTCATTTCATCATTCCTTTTATGAGGACACACGCTAATCCTTGTCCCAGCAGGCAAAAGCATGAATTCACCAGAGGTGACCTTCTGAAGTGACTGCATTTACTTATCTATCTGTGGTTCAAGATATAAGAAGTTGGGAGCCTGCCTGCTGTTCTACAGAAAATAGCATTCATCATTGAAAAGAGTCTTACTGTACTTACACCATGCTATGCTAACAGCACCTAAGTGGAGAGAACAGAGCTAGCAGATAATGTCCTCAGCTGGAAGCTGGGGAGTTGGACCTGATCGCAGCCCCATCACTCCTAGAGTGAAACGTCATCATTGGAACATGGAACTTGGGTGACTTGGTTCCCAGGACAAGCAGCAACATATCTTTATGTCATCGAGTCATTTTGACCATAATGACAAGTGAATGACATTAGGTGGTGATGATCACACTTTCTTCTAGACAACTCTGAGCACTCAGATGAGCATTAAGCTAATTTGATACACATTGATTGAGAAGGAAGCTAGAGACAGCCATCGAGCTTCTCTGTGCTTCAGCTTCCCATTTGTAAAATGGAGATAATATTACTTCAGGGGTGATGCAAGGACGAGTGAGTTCAAATTTGCACAGGTCTTCATAACTGCTACTGATGGGGAACAGGAACAACCTTGATACAGCTGTGACACTGACAGGAACAGCACACAATGTAGCCTTACCCACACCACCACATGCAGTGTGCTTTCAACTGCTCTGTGCCAATGGGGTAGGCTTCAACCCCATAAGCTCCACCAAAGAATACTTATCTAAGAGTTCTTCTTTATGTTATTTTAATTTTTTCTTAATGCTTCATATACAGCTACACCTTAGAGCTACAGATATGAGTAACCCAAAAAAACCCCAGCCACCTTCGTTGCATAGCACAAAGTGATTTGGCATCTAATCTCTGGTGCTGCCTCAGTCTGGCAAACCATCACAGTTCACATCATTGCATTTTGGGGTTCTTCATCTAAATAGGTTTCCAGATTAAACCCCAACTCCATTCCTAGCTAGTCATAGAGAACAGATCCATATTTATAGGCTGGTTTACTCATCCTCATGAAGACTTGGTAACACAATCACCTCATGATCTTCTGAAATAATATACAATGTTGAACTAACACCATCCATCAAACTATAAAGGTAAATATATCAACATACAGACTCATAAACATGCCTAAAAGAATATCTGGTCTAACCTACCTGCTGACCTACCAGCTTCAGAGTACTTTCAGTTTACTGTTAGACCTGCACAGAGTAAATCAAGAATTAATTCCTACAAGTAAGTGGGCAAGTGTAATACTGGAATTATTCAGTGATTTCAGTCCTGAGCTGCACCAGCTGATGCATCCACTCACTGCAGTAACTTATGGCTGTAAAACTGCTGAATAAAAGGCTCCAGAGAAAAATGTCCCAGAGCATTACTCAATTATTTCAAAAGTTCCACTATAAATCAGCACAGATATCTCCACTGGATTTTAGATTGACCAGATTCTTAGCTTTGTTGTTAATTCATTAGTGCCAGGGAAGAGCTGGGGTGTGACTGTCTATTTACTACACTGGGGAAGCATCTTACCTGCTGCAGATAATGCTGCTCTGAAGCTAGGCTTTGTAGCAACCTGCTTTGGTATGCAAAGATATATGAGAACTATAAACAATGATAATACCTGCAGGTTCACCTTTTATGATTTCTCCTCCATCACAGAGCAAATTCAAGCATATGACAAGAGCCAATAAAAATAGGGAGCAGAACACAGGAGGCTGGGATGAATGCAATTAATAAATGAATGCAGATCTATGCCTACACTATTATGCTGATGTATGTAGATTTCTTTTGCTCATTTATGATGTTAGCAGGTTACCCCTTGGCATCCACACCAGGGTATCACCCGCAGCAGGGGTTATCAATGTGCTTGACTACACATCACAATGTGAACACAGGCTGCTGCCACTGTGTTTGCATCTAGTTATTTCAGAGCACAGACTTCATTTTGAACTCCTGTCCTCACCATAGCACCAGCCCGTTGGATGTGATGAGCAGTGCCAACTCCAAGCAACCCAGCAATGGAAGCAAGATTCAGCTTTGCCTTGGTGGCAGGAAGAGAATGGCAGGAGTGGGTGAGGTGTGACATCTCACTGGGAGGTCCACCATTTTCAAGGAGTCTGGTTGGAGGGAAGTTAGGATGTGACAGTGAAGATGAGGAAGGGAAGCCAATCTTGGTGGTGAGAGTGGGAAGAGAGATGCTGGGGGGGGTTAGGAAAGTGATGGGAAAAGAAGGCTGGAAGAGCAGGGCTGCTAAAGGGTTTCAAGATTTATGAGGCATACACTTCTCTGTTTCCTTCCAGATCCTCTCTACCTTCCCTGCTCTCCTTTCTCCACCCAGGAATTGTCTGCTGACACCCTCAGCAGTGAGGCTGAGGGAAAGGAGACAGCTAGGAGGGGACAAACCCCAGAGATTTCTGTTCCTGCTGCCAGGCAGGATGGGAAGAAGGATGATGCCAGTGCTGCTGGCACCAGCAAGAGCTTCCTACTCCTCATTCCTCTGCTGGCAGAGGGTGGTGGGATCTTGGAGCAGGGCCAAACTCTACCCTAAAGCACATTGCCCTTAGCTGAAGATGAGAAGTGTCCCCTGCAGATTTCAAGGCCTGGCTGCTGCTCCTGTGCCCGAGCTTGGGACCATCTCTCTTCTCAGTTCAATCTCGAAATATTATATTCAGAATTACATAAGTGAATTCATGTCTAATTTAGCCTAACCTCATCAATGATTAAACAATTAAACTTATTATTGCTCTTATATCAGATCCAGGAGGCATCGTAATGAAATAGCGTGTCTGGAAGAAATGGAAACAATTGAGCAGTTGCAGACAGAGGTCCAGAGGAAGGCTGAAAACCCAACAAGGGCATTTAATGAGCATCTGGGTAACCACTTCAAAGAGCTTCACTTTTTAAGGCTTCTCAGCTCTCTCAGCATCTTGAAGAGAAGATCTTTATTATCAGTTACCAAATGCTGGTTGTAAGAGTCAAGTACAAATCAGTGGAACCCCACCAGAGAAGCTGAGGTGCTGGATACTTCCCATCTACAGGTAATGGCCACCCCAATGCTCTGAACTGATGGTGGGTTGGGGTCTGGGTAGCAGAGAGATGGTTCTTCCTTCAAAGCAGCCCAACAAAATCAGTAGGGGGACTCAGCTTTGGGAAGCCACCAGAGCATAACTACATCACTGCCACTGAGACCTCTACAGGAGCTGAGAACATTTGTGATAAGGAATTACCACTGGAAGCTTCACCTATGGAGAATGATTTTCTCCTTTTTCTGACAGATTTTCTTGGTATGCTGCAAGTCTCATCTTTTCTCTCAGCCATTTTGGAGAGTTGGGCATTTAAGAACAAGAAGGAAAAAGCAGTAATGTACTACTTTGGCAAAGCTCTGAAGCTCACCTTTGCTTAAAACCTGATAAAAGTCAGGTTTTATCACTTGCAAGGAAGTTTTCATCAGAATATTGCCAAAATGCAATAGGTTGTTTTAAATATCATATGTATGTTAAAAAAAAAAATACCCAAACATACAAAAAATCCAGAATTGTTGATGAAATCTCCACATGAAATGTAAAACTAACCTGCCTTTCCATATCTTCTAGAAATCTGGAAGATGTGGAGTTACAATTCTTGGACCAAAAACTCTCTTTAAATCTTTTAGTCTGGGTAACATTCAAGCCACAGGCTCCCATCTCCAGCTATGATTAGATGCAGCCTAGACAACAAATATTTGCATAGGAGGCATCAACAAAACCTCTCCTCTTGCTCACAGTTAATGCCATCTAAAGCTCCTGCAGAGCATAAGGCCACTTCCTCTACTCATCTGGTTTATTTTGGTTAAGTTTCATCCTATTATTTCCCACAGACACATAGTATAATTATCTGATCTATAATTTACACTATTATTCAGAGCAATTTGAATAGTTGATTGCTGCAGGAGCACAGTATGTCCAGATAATACCAATATTTTATTTATCTCTCTTTATGTACGTATTTGGCTATCTCAGTGCTTATTAAGTATGGAATTATTATAATAGCTGAGAATAAATAGCAACTGAACAGAAGCAAAAATAAGAATGGAAACAAAATGTGTCTGATACTGTGTCTTCTCCTTTTCTCCCTCTCCTGTCTGCTTAGTATTTTAAAAAGAGGACATTTTAATGGCATTTTGAAACAGCTATCCCCACCTCCGTGGTATCAGAGAGCAGACACGTTGTTCTCATTAGTAGTGTCTCTCACACTTCCAGAAACTGCAACGACTTTGTCTTAACTGGCAAGTCTGAATTGAACCACTTGTAGTTTCAGGGTTCTTAAAAGCAAATGAGATTCTTAAGGGTGTCATTTTTAATCACCAATTTAAATTCCATCATCTTGACAGTGATAAAAAGTAACACCCGAAATTCAAGCGAGAGAGACATTTTGACAGGTTCCCTCGAGTTAAAAGGAATGTGGTGCAAATAGATGTGTTTACAAGAACTGAAAAAATCCTAATTTATTAAAAAGTAACTCGGGTAATTGAACAGAAATTGGAAAATTCTGTTTTGGCTCAATTTTATCTTGATGCAGCAGCAGCATTAGCAACCCAGTCTTCTGACATGTTATATAGAGGTGGCAGCTTCTGAAGCATGTAGTTTTTAATGTACATTCAAAGTTAAGTGGACTAAATACATGCAGGAAGTAGCAGAAAATGCCAGAAAGTTCATAAGCCTGATCCTGAGCTCAAGCCTGATCATGAGCTCAAAGAGATTCTTGTGCGCAAGTATAGGAAATGGTCAGTCATATTTTCTTTGGACTATATAGAAGGAGAAGGAAAGATTACTTTCTGGTAAACAGGAGAGAAAAGACTTAATGAGCACTGGTAACTTCTGTTCAGTTGTTCTCTCATCAACACACACACACACACAAAGTTAATTACAGTATTATATAAAGATATTAATATAGCAATGGTGGATTTCAACAAAACTCTCACCCTGCAGCTGCTCAGATTTTGTCAAGCTTTAAGAGAGTAGAGGAGTTTTTCACTTTTACAGCTAATAGAGAGATAAAGGAGGAAATGATGCAGATCCAACATTTTCATGAAAAAAAGTACTGAACATTTTGGAGTTGCTTGCTTAGCCATGGAGTCAGTTGAAATTCTAAGTGATCAACTTAATTTGAAAAAGATCGAAACAACCAGTAAAGAAATAATTCATTTCTTTTCAAGTAATTTTTTGATGTGTTTTTTCTCTTCCACATCATTTTCACATGCAACCCAAAACCCAATTCAGTTCTGCAGCTCTCCAGGTAGAGTAATACATTGTCACAGCTCTCCTGTAACGATACATCATCTTTCATGCCACTATGCAACCACCATAAAGGCAGCATCCCTTGGTGGGACTGCTGTCATGATGTGATATAAATAATTATAAGGTTTGCTCAGGAAAGGAAATTTCAACTCCCACAGCCCCTTCACCTTCTCTTCAAGAAAGGTAGTTCTGAAAAATGGAGTGATACAATTTACATGTAGTTTTATGCATTTGGATTGCTTTTTTTGCATTTTCTCCTAATTTTTCTGATATTAAATAGTGGTGTTACAATAGCCTATGTAATATATGGTACTTAAAGAACAAAGAAACAGCAAAGGGAGCAGTTTTCAGGGACATACATAGACTTGTGCTGGTAGCCCATCACTACCACAGTTGGCATTACACAGTTCCCATCCCACTAGAATATTCAAGTACAAAGTACTGTAGGCAGCAAAATAGCTGCCCTGCCAGCAGGCCATTAGTTAGCTCATGCCAGACACTACATACATTATTTGTGGCAGGCTTCTACTTTAAGAATAATGATAAAAAAGCTTGTAATGAGAATAAGCCCCAAATGGTCCATCTCTAGGAACTGCATGGCTTTTGCAAAGACTTTGGGCAGCCAGCCTGATGTGCTGGATTAAACCTGACATAAGTTGGATAAAATACTGTGGTCTCGAGCAAAATAACATGATTAATTTGAAGAAAGATAATGTTCAACTTCTTTAATGTCAGAAAACTTCAGAGCAGAGGATCTCCTTGAACCCAAGGCTGAAAGACTTCACCCCTACGAGTTGCACCTTGATCTCTGAGTGCAATGATTCAAATTATTCTTACCTGAAGCCCAGCCATAACCAGAACCCCCAGACATGAGAAAATCCGTTGTGCAGCAGTTTCCTACAGAAATACAAAGAGGGCAGAGGGATCCAAATCAGCTCTGCCTGCATTCACCAAAACCCCAGAAATGTTGATGGAAAAATACTGTAGTAGAAATTGATTATTTAGCTTGGGAAGTTGTCTGACTGCATCCATCCCCTGACACACATGGCAGATGCAAGCAAGTGTTGAAACCCAAAATTTTAATATATCAATACAGAAGATGGGGTGGAGAAGTGAGTTACAGGCTCTTAAAATGATTATGGGACCTCTCTTATGAGGACAGTCTGAAGGAGCTGGAGTTGTTCAGCCTGAAGAAAGCTCAAGGAGGACCTCATAGTAGAGGAAAGACTTAGGCTGGACCTAAGAAAGAAGTTCTTTACTGTGAGGGTGGTGAGACACTGGAACTGGTTGCCCAGCGAGATTGTATCTCCTTCCTAGAAGTATTTAAGGCCAGGCTGGATGAGGCACTGAGCAACCTGGTCTAGTGGGAGGTGTCCCTACCTATGGCTGAGGGGTTGGAACTAGATGATCTTTAAGGTCCCTTCCAACCATTCTATGATTCTATGTCCTATTATACAAAACTGAGCATGAGCAGAAAAGCAAAACCTGAGCTTCACACTTTAAGGATTTTTTTCCAGCTGCTGGAGCTGAGCTCAGCCTCACACAGAACAATGGTGCTCAGACTGCAGCAGCAACTGCAACAACGGCCTCACAATTGATGGGCTCAAGAATAACAAGCTGACGAGTGGATCTGGCATCCCCACAGCCCCAGGATTTATCACACTGGAGTGGTGCATGTCACTTCTCTTTATCACTGGAACCCCACAGCAGATTTATATGTGATGACGTTAATTGAGAAGGAATAAAGCCACACATTCTCCTAACAACTGGGGCTCCCTCAGCATCTCTCTGTCCAGCCTGACTGTCAGCTCAACACTCCCTCCTCAGGGGCAGGCACCTGGCAATGAGAATAGCCCTACAGACAAAGGGGCTCACAGCTGAGCTCTTTGTTGAAGGATGCTCTTACCCAAATGCCAGCTATTTCCAAGGAATCTATTAATCTTCTACAGCTCTAACACAGAGTCATTAAACACATCCCTCTCTTTGCTTCTTGTGAACCAAATGGTTAATGATGTCTTCTGGATATGCCTAAGAGAAGATGGGTTTCCTTCTTGTAATTCAGACTAATGTTTACTCTGCAGAGAAATATGAGAGCCCTTCCCTTGCTTTACAGCAGCCTGTAACATAACCTGGCTCTGATCAGTTCTCTGAGCTTTCCCTCTGCCATTTCCATTACTATCAGGGAGCCACTCCATGCTTTTTGTTTTCAGGGTCATTTGTCAGGTTGTGGTGGGCACTGATTGCTAGAAAGAAAACTCTAAATCCAAGCAGCATAAAGCAAATAACCAGCAAACTTCTGCATTTTAAAAAAACCAGTGGGGTTGTACTTGATGATCTTTCCCAAAGGCCAGTGCTTCAGTAAGTTGGCATAAAGGACCATTTCAGCCTTGGAAATGGGGTAAAACTTTGGTCTCTGCTCTGCCATTGAGCTCATCCTCTCCTCAGCAAAGGTGGCACTAGGAAAATTATGAAGCATCTCTGTTGAGGTGGCCCTAGAGGAGGGCTCTGTGTTCCTGCTCCTTGAACATCACCACTACCTAGACAGAGAAGCAGATCCCCAGGATGGGACACATTGACCTAACTCTGTTCCCTTCAAAGCCATGGAGATTTGATGGAGCAGAGTCAAGGCAGCTCCATCAAGCCTGAAAATCCCACTGGGAAGCCTCAGTTAAGGATCTGTCAGGCTCAGGGGTAGGCTCATGGGGAAAAGCTGCTTCCCCGAGCTCCTCTGTGAATTCTCATGGCTTCAGAGAGGTTTTTCAGGGTTATTCTGATCTGACAGACACCTGTGAGTCCTACCACTGACTCAGCCTTCCTCCCTTGATGGCAGGAACAGCAAATGCAATCCCAGACAAAGGTACTTTTATTAAGGAGAGAAACCTTGTTATTTCTTCCTCACATCTTACTAGCTTTTTTGTTGCTTCCATTAAATTTTATGAGTTTAATAAACATGCCCCACTTTAAAAAATAAAGGATTTTCTTGGCCATGGAAATTGGATTTTCCATCTAGCCCAAATGCAACAGCCATTTAAAATTGCTCTCCAAGAGATGCCACTGAAACAACACTTGAGTATTTTGTATTATTTCACTATAACACGTAGATAACTTGGAATATAGCCACTAAATTAATTGTGCTTATTGTTGTACAAACCCAGTGAGAGAGCAAAAAACAACTTCACCTGTGTGATGACTTTATGTAAAGTCTTTTCTGCCCGGCTACTCTTTGGCCAAACCTTAAAGACAGTGGCTCCATTCACTAAATGTGCATTATATCTCTATTGTGATGGTTAAAGTCAGACTTAAAAATAGCAAGACTAATGCAGAGACTTGATGAATACTTACATAAAATCAGCTGGAAGCGTTAATGATGCCCCTGTCTCTGAAACATGTTAATGATAGCAAAGAAAAGATTTCATGCCCAGATATAATCTAGTTTCCCTTCCAGTTTTCCTTCAGAGCTCACCAATCTCACAATTACTGGAGCACAGTAGTAGTTCAAAGTCACCTCTGTTGAACCAGCCAAGCTTCAATGTATTCGTGTCCCTGCAGCCCCAGCTCTGCACCAACGTCTGGCTGAATTAAAATAGGTGTGAACCCTTCTGAAAACTTGAAAGGTCTTTGCAAGGACTAAAAGTGCTGCCTGATTACAAGCAGGATGGCAGCTGAGAAAAAGATCAAGCTAATTGCAGGACCTGAAAAGCAGTCCCCTTGTCCAGAGGTCTCTAGAAATGGGGGCAGATACAGCACAGTGAGTAATTACTAAATGTAGACATGAACACTGGGTCACTATTAAAAGGCAGCTCCACTGACTCTTAATAAGACAAAACAGAAAATTACTGAAAACCTGCATTCCTTTCTGAAAATGCTGTATATAAATACCTTTCCAGTAATCCCATAATTACAATTAAGGAATATCTGGATTTTTACTTAGTCTTTCTAGAATCCTACTTTATCCAGCCTACTCCAAAACAAACTTAGTTTACAGCTACTGCAAACCCCAAGAAAAATAAGACTAAGCCTTCAACAGAAATTGAACTGCCTTTCCCAGTGATTCCCATATTGCTGCACTGGGCTAAGCTGTAATGACACAGGGGCAGTGAGATGAAGGCCTTCCCCTCTCCTCAGCTCATGTTCAAATTATTATTATTATGAAACCATTTTCCTGCAAAACCATATTTATTTGGCCCGGGCCCTAGGGCAAAAATTCTCTATCTGATGTTTAAATAATGACAACCAATTTGCAGGATACTGGTAATCTCAGATCAATTGCCCACAAGCAGTTTAAAAAAATATTAAACATCCTTCCCCACACACTACTCAGTAGAATGTGAGAGGGCTGCAAAGCAGGGAAAGCTGCAGAGCAGGGAGAAAATGAAGAGTCAGCCCAACAGGCTTTGTGACACTGTGATCCAGAAGAGAAAGCTATTTAGAAGTCTGCTCCCAATGAAAACATTTGTCTTTACACCTGTGAGCTAAGCAAAGTAACTGCCTTTTTCCTGCTATATTCTTCCTTTGGTTTTTTTCCCACTTCTGGTTGAAATGCCTGTGTTTGAGCTCAGCAAGCTCTCATCCCCCTACAGTCAAATTCTTCAGTACAACAGGACGTGGAGTAAGAAAATTGACTCTAAAGAGGACAACAGGAGGAGCAACAGCCATACTTGCAGTGATCAGGTCAAGGCAGCAACCAATAGGTCTGTGGGGTGGGATGTGATTGACTGCACAGGAGATAATCCTTGCACAAGGCAACAAAAGCCCAGGAGATCAAGAAATGCCACCCCAAGTCCCAGCTGCACCCATCCAGTGTGGACAGACTCCACCTGCCCCTCATGTGCTGGGAGGACCTCACAACAGGCAGCACCAGAAGGACCTAGATGTTTATACAAAGCTTCTGAACAAATAACAGTAACCTTTCCCCAGAGCTTTAAAACCTCCTGACAGAGTTTCACCACAGAGACATAATTCTCCATAAAAATCTGTATGGCACCCAAGTCATCTCTACAGAGCCCTCTTCAAGCTTCATACAGGCTGAGTGTTTATAGATTAAAAAAAAATAGCACAGCAATTTGGTTTTGCCTCATAAGCAACAGTCAGTTACAGAAATACTTGGTACTTTCAGTACAATCTGTGATATTGTAACTGGGATGACCAAATTTTCTAACTTTCATGTCTTGATGTTAAGATTAACCCAGTCCTACTTGCTGTAGGTTTCTGTGGCCAGGGTCCATTTCTGAATGCTTTGGAAACTGGACACTTTGGGGTTTTTTTCTTTCTCATCACACCCAGTCAACTTGAGGTTCTGAATTTCCAAATATTCCAGTAGCAAACATCATCCCACAGTCTCAATAAGATAAAGGGGCGTTACACAACTTGTATCACTGTCATCTGCCTGCACACCTGGCTAACGAGAGCTTTCTGTCATAAAACCACATTGAAAGGACTTGATCAGATCACAGCTGCAAGGAAGAAAATTCAAAACAAACCTGATGATTTGAGTGACATTTCAGTGACTGAGTAGAAAGAAGTTGCCAGTGTGAAACTGTCTCCTTTTGATGGCCCACAGCTCCCTTCCATCACTAGCAAATACAACACGGAGCTACATCAGGCAAGGTGGCCTCTTGCTTCTTTTTCTACCCAGCTGAAGCTGGACCTTTTCCTTGGGCAACATGAAAGCCCCAAGCACAGAGCTGCAGGGGCTTCTAGCAATAATTCAGCCTCACTGGAGACAGGCAACTTAATGCAATCCTAATGTGATAAACTGCTAACTTGATTGGATTCAATGAGATGTTAATTATTAGATTCAATAAGTACACAGAGACCATTTCACCTTACATTCTGCTCAGGAGGATTTTGCCTTCAGTCTCTTCATCATTCCTGTTAATGATACACAATGCATCACAGAGATGGGAATGGTTCAGGACTTAAGTTGTCCTCTGACTCCACACAAGGCACCACGGTGTTCCCTTCTGTAGTCACACATCTCTTATTGATAAAGAACTTTTTTCAGAATAGCTGCAACTGCTTATGGACACGGATTTATCTTCAGTATGGTCAAATTTCAACTAAAAAAACTATTAATCTAGATATGTTCAAAATTTCCACATGCTTACACCATAGAATGGCTTCTTAATAATGTGGATTAATTTTTAGTAACTAAAAACTTTGTGACAACAAGTAGATATTTCCAGTTCCTTATTCACTGAAGGACCCTTGAAAATCTGTTTTCCTGAACACAGATATAAGAGCTACCATCCTATAAAAGAGGAAAAAACATGAGACACCATGAAGATGTATACAAAGTTATTCACAAAACTATGAGTCCAAACCAATGTCTCTGAGCTTGAAGAACTTAAGTCGGGTTTCTATCTCCCCATGGCTTGTAAACATTTTGAAAAGTTCTTTTTCTTTAGCTTTTT
>VZTY01029975.1:0-22396 GCA_013400935.1 Turnix velox | reverse complement strand
GGCTGTGAGTGCACACTGCTGGTCTAACAGTTAATATACCCAATTTCGCTTATTTAGCTTTCAATAAATATAGAGAAAAACATCTGAAGAGAGAGCTCGATCAGCTTTCGCTCAGTCACTACATTGGCAATGAAAGCTTTATTTTGAAAACTTTTAAGCAGCAATACTGAATAAATAGACAGAATGATTGTTTTGTCATCTCCATACAACTGATGGCCTTCATCCAAAACATTAAAATACTGTAGCAAGTAGAATAAACATGCATGTTTCGATGTTCTTTAAAAAAAAAAAAAAGTGTAATATAAAAGTAACACTTTGACACTTAATTTTAATACAGTACAGACCATTAGAGAAAAAAATATCTGAATACAGTTTTAATATTTACATGGATCATTAAGGCCCAGTTCACTCAAGTTAATGCACATCAGGAATTTATATGCTTCAAGATAACTTGTTAAAAATGATGAGATCAATCTTTTTGCTCAGACTTGTATGATCCCAGTTCACTAAAATAATGCAATACTTTTCACACTAAAAACAAGGCAATTATTGCCCCGAGAGGAGATTTTTACTTCATTAGAGGATCTCTTTCTCTCTTAGCTCACAATGAAAGCATATTTCCTTATTGCTATTGCTAGTTCTCTTCTTGAAGAACTTCCTTCCAACTTGCTAAGGGTCAGAAAAGCAAGTAATCCCAAAGCTAACATACCATTTCCAGAAGCAATTCAGGCACTTGGGAACCTAAATCCCACTGAGAGATAGCAGGAGGCAGGTTCCTAACCGACTTTTCAGAGTGGGAGTTGGGTTTTTCCAATGCTTGGGCATTCACAATGTTCACCTTAGCCTTAACCTACTGACTTTTCAAATAATCAGCCCTCCCCTTTTTCCCTAACAACATAGCATCACTGGCAAAATAAACTGTATCCTCATGGATGAGAGAAGTAACACAGTTAACTTTAATTAGTAATAAATTACAGGAGTTGTCCATATAAATTCCCTGTGCACTGGAAAATAGTGCTTGTGTATTCAACTAGTTAATGCAAGCAAAAAACCCCATTTTTATCATGCTGGCCAGTAAATAATATGGCACTTGTTAAAATCAGTATGTGTAGATTCCTTTCTGCTAATGCCCCATATAAGTAAGTTTTGAACACTTCTGAAAATGATTTTTTTTTCTACATTTTGTAAAGAAAGAGTGAGGTTTTGCAGTTGATAAGAAGCAAAATTCTTAATGCTGCAACGTGAGGAATTTTGATAACTGGAATACTTTGCTCAATTCACATTTAATGCAAGTGCATGCCATTTCTTTTTTGGTTTATTTACAGAGAGGGTGAAAATGCTCCAGAACGTTAGCCTGGGTGAAATTTAAGAAGCAAAAGAAGCATGGTGGGGGCAGTGTCTCACAAATGACAGGTCTGGATACCAGTGCCTCTCCTTTGCCACAGCAGAGTCTGAAGCTGTGAATGTTTTCCAGATTACCTTGAGATCTGCTAAAGTCCTGATAAGGAGGGGTCCTCTCAGTACTGATGCAGTGGCTGCTGCTGAATTGGCTCCAGACTGGCTATTTTTTAAACTTAAATGGTAAATTCCTTCCTTGCTTCTATTACAAAGACATTAATTCAAGCCCTCCAAAACTGTGCTTCCCCTTTTCTTTAATGCTTTTCCTTTTCTGCTCCCTCCACCTTAAAAGAATAACCTGGCAGAGAAAGGGATCAGTTCTTATGATGCAAGATCCCAATTCAGCTCAAACTGACATCTGTGGGAGATGGACCCGTCACAAAGTATGATAAGATCATTAGCTGGGCAAGAATTCTGATCTGCCTTCAAAATACTTTATCACAGTACAGAACTGAAATTGCAACAGGCTTTTCCTTGTGTTTTCCCCCACTCCCATGCAGCATAATTTGGGACAGACTTTTCAAGGTGCTGAGTGCTTCAGTTCTCTAACATCAAGAGGTGCTGAAGATGCAAGATATCCACTAGAGAGGGCTATTTTTATTTCTGCAAATTGAACCCAGAATGTAAGGCATGTATGCTCAAGTACCTAGGACAGATATTGTCCCCTACCTATGTATATTTTACACTTTTAAAATACCTATATATGTATATATATACATATCCTTTTTTCTTTTATAATACAAAGTTATGTGCACAGTAAACACGAGCACAGAAGTTTGATAAACAGACAGTAAAATCTGTGAGCCCTGCAAAATTCCTCAGGGAGAAACATCTCATTTTCCAGTTTGCTCATGAGGGGGGGAAAAAAAAACCAACCCGGTAAGTTAAATGATGAAAATTCAGAAACCATTTGGAAAGGTCTTTCATATATGCACAACCTTGTCTGTTGCTGTTTGTCAAAACACAGCAGCATTTTTGTATGATGCTGTTAATAAGTGGGAAAAAAAAAAAAAAAAAGAAAAGCACTACACTGAAGAGTCCTTCATCTTCTACTGTATCTTTTAAAATTTCCATTTGTCAGACAGGAAGCTCCTTTAAAAAAAACATAAAATCTGCACATCAATAAAACAACACAAGAATGCCAGAAATTAAGAATTAAGAAATTAAGAATTAAGAAATTGGAATTTCCTATCAGTGATAAAGACTGCCAAAGACACCAGGAGTTCTGTCATTTCACCACTGACTGAAGTCCAGGTATTCAATACTGCAGGGAAAGCACGGTGATCCCAAATCATGTCAAGGGGATCTCAAAGGTGGGGTTGACAGAATGAGTTGCTGTTAGAAGAGGAAATCCAAATGCAGTGAGGTAAGGCCCATCCCTTCTCTAATTCATCCATGAGGCCAGCCTCTAAAAACATATACAAAATGTCCCACTGATGCCAGTCACTTTCTCTAAAAATTTGGTGTCCACTTCAGAATTTTCATTTCAAGGCCTGCAACCAGCTTGCTACTAGGCTATATACTTACTTTCTACATGGAAGCCTTTCATCTAATGTTCCCTTTTCCCTTTTTTTTTTTTTTTAAAGACTACCAAATGTATGAATTTCCTGTTTTTCAGCTTTATATTCTCTTGTTTGTAACCACATCTTTCAAAGTGTCTGAAAGTCTACTATCTAACACCAAGGATCTGGATGAAATCCTGGCTCCACTCAAGATCTGCTGTTGACTTCATGGGACTCTCTGCCAGGTTTCTTCCCTCCACAAAACTTGAGTGAATTCTGGAAGGCTGGAAGAGAATGCTCATTTGTTTTGTGGGGTCTTTTTTCTCCTCCAACAGCAAGATTTACCGCAAAATAAGAACACTGTAATGGCTAGTGGAAAAAAATAAAGTATAAAATCACACACAGTGAAAAGCCTCCTACTCTCTTTTGGTAAGATATATGAAGACAACTTCTTCTATTGTTCTTTTCATAAAAGGCATATACAATGTGGCAAAATATTTCAAATATACATTCTATATAATAAAATATCATCTAACTAGTGCATTCTCAATCATATGCTGCAAATATTTTTACCAAGCCATGGTTTAAATTCCATAAATCTTTAGAACATTAGGTGCTTCATTCAACACAGATTCAACAGCAAGTCAAACCCACAAGCTCACTTTTCAAGCTTTAAAAGGTGGATGGAACATGACATACTATGACTCATGAGAGAAATGAGTAAAGTTCATTAGTGAGGAACCACTGGAATGGTTCAGCACTCCACGGAGCTCTGCATTGCAAGTTGTTGTACTTGATCAAATGGTAGATGGTTGTTCACGCAAATCAGAGTCACCTAATCAGACTGATATACAGCCAGATGTGATTATTAACTAGTTAAAAATAAAAATATAAAAGGTCAACATTCACACGTCCATTGATCAAAGGGAATAAATTAAACCTCAGATAAAGTTGCATACGTGGTTTCCTTCACCTTCAGTCTTTTATTTATGCCTATACATGGATCAATACTTTCCCAAACACTTCTGAAGTGGCAAAACCAAACCAGTGAAGGTTTTTGCCCTTTAGTTGTGTTGTCAGCAAGTTCATCCTTGCCAATTATGAATCGAGATGGTTCTTCATCTCTTTAGCATCAGTGCACAGATATGGCTCCAAGTGGTGTGTTGGAGGAAGAAGAAAAAAAATATGGTGGCTTAACAAAACAAAAAAAAAAATCTTCTTTTATTCATAATTGGCAGAATACAATGAAAGTATATCTTGTCCAGGGTACCTTGCTAGATCCTCTCCAGATGAGGTATGTACTGTCATACATAAATGCCCTCAGGGTTAAAACCAGATGACAGAGGGTTCTGTAGAATCCGCAGGTTACTGGGGAGTTGCCTTGATGAGCCAGGGCGCTTCAGTGACCCAGACTGAAATGTTTGCTCTGCACAAGAAAAAGGGTAGTTAGAACAGTCAGCATCGAGGACTCTGTCTGTACAACACCTTCTTGTTCTTTCTGCTGAATGTACTGTGTGCTCAGAGAGGTACAGAAAAACTAATACCCTACAGAATCATAGAATAGTTTGGGTTGGAAGGGACCTTAAAGATCATCTAGTTCCAACTCCCCTGCCATGGGTAGAGACACCTCCCATTAGGTTGCTCAGTGCCTCATCCAGCCTGGTCTTAAACACCTCCACAACCTCTCTGGGCAACCTGTTCCAGTGTTTCACTATTCTTACCATAAAGAATTTCTTTCTTATATCCAGCCTGAATCTCCCCTCTGCCAACTTACATCAGTTATTCCTAGTCCTTCCATCACATATCCGATTAAAAAGTCCTACTCCAGCCTTTCTGTAGGCCCCCCTGAGCCTTCAAATGCTCAGGGGAAGTGATGAAATCAAAGGTGAGTGCTTCCTACCTCATTTCAAAGCAGAAAGGTGTTATCTCCTCAATACATTTCCTCTCATAAGGAATGTGCACACAGATTTATGCAACACTTTTATATAGTAATGTGCAGAAAGAGCTTGTACCCACATGTAACTCAAAGCTTTGGCTTCATACCCACTTATAAATTTCATACAAGTGTTGACATTTAAAGCCCAGCTGCCTTCTCTCCCCACCTCCCTACTCTACACCCATGCCTTTTGGTTACACAGCTTCCTGAGAAGGGACAGAACCAGCTAAGGAGAGTCCTGAGAGAAACAGGCCTCTTGCAAGCAGGGCAGTGGACAAAGCACACCACTGACCTTTTGCTTGTGTCACAGTTGTGATGCACATTCCAATGCTCCTATGTTGCTGTGTAAGAAATTCAGCATTCACATGGGGGCACGTGCACAACTCACTGGGAACAAAGTCAAATAGCAGGTTCCCTAACAGCCATCTGAGCAGGACTTTAGATGGCCAGCAGCTCCTATTCCCACGCAACTGCTGTCTGGGGTTTGTTGAGATTCAGACACACAGTCCTTTTTCCACTTTCACAACAGATTCCCCCAGAAGAAGAAAAACTCAAACCAACAGCAACGTCAGATGTGGATTTATGTTGCATACCATCTTACATGCCAGCAGCCACATTGTCTGCACTTGAAAGCTGCTGGCCTGATGGGTAATTGATAGGATCAGCATATGCAGAGTGGGAAAGAAGTTATCTACCTACTGTGCTGTATTTACAGCTTGGTAAATCTTGGGATGAAAAGAAATAGAAATATTTGACACCGCTTTCTTAATATTTTCCCAAATTCTTTGCTACTGGGGCATCTGATCAATGTCTGAGCACTAGCACTAATGCAGTGGGTAGATGCCCTGTCATCCCCTTCCACAGCCCAACAAAAGCATTTTAAGTGCTGAACCTCTCTTGAGCTCCACATGTTGGGCTTCCACTTCAACGGGGTCTGCTGGTAGCACCGTCACCTTCGTTCCTGTTTGCTGGATGAACTGTTGGAGATTGACCTGTCGCAGCTCCTTTGTCAGTTGCTCCAGTTCTTGTTCCCTGTCCTGCCAAGAAAAAGAAAACATCTGGTGAGCAGTAGCAAGCATAAAGTAGCATTTCAAGACTATTTACAATTGAGAAAAGAACACTTCCTTCCACAAAAAAGCCTCTAGTTCAAATTCAAATACAAACAGAAGAGTGGAAAGCAGCTATTTATAGTATCACTTGAGAAAAAATTTAGAACAAGGTGTGTGATGTGAGCAAATAAAGGAAATGGTGAACAATCTGAAAAAAAACCCCAACAATGTCATGACCATCACTACTCTACCAAATCTTAGCTCTCTCTGCCAGAATTGTTCAGCACAATTTGGGACAGTTCATTTAGTTTCTCTCTTCCTTAAAGGAGGATAATTCCCTTTCTCATTTCCACTTTTACTGTTCACATCTTCATTTTGGCAAGAGATGGAGGTTGCATCACCTTTTCCTTAATTATCTTGTGTAAGCAGAATTATAGAATCACAGAAGAGTTTGGGCTGGAAGGGACCTTAAAGATCATCTAGTTCCAACCCCCCTGCCATGGGCAGGGACACCTCCCACTCGACCAGGCTGCTCAATGCCTCATCCAGCCTGGCCTTGAACACCTCCAGAGAGGGGAGGTTCTTGTTCCAGTGTCTCACTACCCTCACCATAAAGAATTTCTTTCAGGGCAATGGGTAGAAACTGGAACACAGAAGGCTCCACAGGAATATAAGAAAAAACTTTTTCACAGAGCCACAGGCTGCCCAGACAGGGTGTGAAGTGTCCTTCTCTGGACACTTCTGTATGACCTGGTCTGGGTGTTCCTGCTCTGGCAGGGGGACAGGACTAGATGATCTCTTGAGGTAACTTCCAATCCCTGATATTCTGTGATTCTGTAAGAACAATCCATTTCAGTCAAGTTTATGACTTTTCTTTAGCTACGAATGAAAAGGACACTCTTACCTGTAACCGTTTGGTAGCTTGGCCCAAAGACCTTTCTACAGCTTTTATGCCATTTTCCAGTCTCAGGCTCTGCTGTCCCTGAATATCAATTTCACCTTTCACCTTCTCGATCTTTTCCTTGACTTCTTCTTCATTCACTTGGGACTCTTGAACTTCCCGCTGCAACTTCTCTGCTTCGAGGCCACTTTCCATGTTGTGGATCTGAGACAGGTAGTCCTTCAGCTTGCTCTCGCACTCCAGGATCCTCTGCCTCATCTCCTGCAGCTGCTCCTTCAGCTGCTTTTCGTTCTCCTGCTCGATCTGCAGCTCGTTTTCCCAGAACTCTTCCTCTTCGATCTCTACTTCATTCCTTTTGATCTTCTGCTCTAGCTTGAGTATTTCTTCTTCCAGGCTGGCATTGTACTTTTGTTCCCAGTAGCGGATCTCGGCTTCGTTGGACTCGAGCTGTTTCTCAATGCACTGAAGTTTCTCTGTCTGGAGGTGGATCAATTTCTTCAACTCATCCGCTGTTGTTTTACAGTTGTTGAGCACCTTTTGCTTAAACTCGGATTCTTTGTTTTTCCCAAAGATGTCCATCAAACCTTTGGCCCCGCCCGTGAAAGTGAGGGATTTCCTTTTCGGCTCCCTCCTCTTCATGGATTTGTCGCCGGGAGGTCTCAGCTTGGCCAGGGGCGGCAAGCTTTGCCGGTACAGAGTCCTCTCGGGGATGCGGGCCACGCTGTCCGAAGTGGGCCGCTCGCTCAGGGAGGGCCCGGTGCGACGTAGGATGAGCTGCACGTCGCTCGCGTACTGTCCCCATTTGTTCAGCGACACGATGGGGTTTTCGTGCGGTGCCAGGTGCCTCTCCGTGTCCCTCCATTTCTCGATCAGCGTGTACCTGCCGGTGCGACCTGCAAGGCAAGCAACAGCCGTCAGCCCAAATGCCCGCCAGGGGCCGCTGCCGCGCAGCCAAGGGCGCCCGACGGGGCCCGGCGCGGGATGCGGGCGCTCCCCGGCGGCCTCACGCTCCCGCTCTGGCTCCGGGGCTGCGTCTACGGGAGGCTCCAAGGAGAGGCACAGACTTCCAATCCCTGCTTCACTTAACCGGGCTGAGCACGCATCGCAGAATGCTCTGCCTCAGCTGGGCGCCAAGGGGGCATTTCCTCATGCACGAACCCTGAACACATCTCTAAAGCCCTAACCCAAGCTCCCAGAGGGAGTGGATTTTATTCCACTTGCAACATGTCATGAACATAGGATCAATCACAGAGAACCCTGCCAGTTTGAGAGCTCTCGTTCTTGGGAATCGTGGTGGAAGTGGTGCTCAAGTGAACCTTCTCCAGTCTTTTAGGTGAAAGGACACCAAGAGTCATATTCATAGAATAGTGTGGGTTGGAAGGGGTCTTAAAGATCATCTAGTTTCAAACCCCCTGTCATAGGCAGGGACAACCTCCCATTAGACCAGGTTGCTCAGTGCCTCGTCCAGCCTGGCCTTAAACGCCTCCAGAGAGGGGTTATCCACAACCTCTCTGGGCAACTTGTTCCAGTGTCTCACCACCCTCACAGGAAAGAACTTCTTTCTTATCTCCAGCCTAAATCTCTCCTCTTCCAGCCTGCATCCATTACTCCTAGTCCTGCCATCAGGTACTGATGAGTAAAATCCTCTCTGCAGCTGAACAAGTGAGTACTGACTGACATTACACCTGCAGCTTCAGGGCTTCTATCACACTGGAAGTCATGGAAATGAAAACAAGTCACCAAGCGATGCTGATATCTGAAGAATATGTAAAATGCAAATCCCTAGAGGAAGAAAGGAATAGCTGGAGTTCTCCACTCTTCATACAGCCACAGCGAAAAATCAGAATTTGGAGTGGTTATATTTGCTTTTAAACTGTATCAATGAGCAGGGAGGCAACTGCTAATGAGTGCCTGAGCCTTAGTTCACCTTGTCCCCCAGCCCTGATTAGCCTGGAAAAGCCAACCAGGGCTACAGCTCACAGGGCTTGTGACAGTGCTGTTGAAGTGACAAACTTTCATGGAACGGAAGGGTTGAGGCTGCCCCAATGAGAAACAATCAACTGGGGCTCCCTGCACAGACTCCTCATCTGTAAGAGCAGTTCCGAAGTTATTTTAACAACTGTTATGGTGTTCCTGACCTCCACAATGACAATAGTTTGTACAGTCCAACATGGCTTACTTTCGGGGTAGAGAGAAGTACAATTTATCTCTACTTGTTTGCCCTGCTACCATATATACATTTTGATTATCTTCTGACACTCCTTATAGGATGCTCTGAGTTCTACAAAAATACCACATTTGGGATTTTTCTTTTTTTTTTTTCTTATAACTCTTACTATTTTGAGATATAGCATTTTCCAAATGCAGGAGAAAATTTGCCTTATGACATGGTATTGTTTAGAAAAAAAATGTGAAAGATAAACTGCTTTTAAAAGCAAGTGACCCTGATGCATTTCTGAAGAGCTACACAATTGCCATTAACCTTAAAAACATCATTAGCTATTTTAATGCATTGCCTATATCCACTTCCATGACAGATCACCATTCAGATGAAGATTTATTTCATAAATACCTAAAATACCTATGACCTAAAAAACTATGACTGGGGGAGTTGGAATTAAAAAGGGTAGACATAGTGTTTAGAGATTTGGTTAGTGATGGGTTTTGTCAGTTAGGTTGATGGCTGGACTCAGTGATCTGAAAAGTCCCTTCCAGTGGAGGCAGTTCTATGATTCTATGAAATGTAGCTATGAGTGGTAATCCATTTTATGATTTTCTTTCCCTCTACCACTTGCCCAGTCGTTCCACTTTTCCCAAAAGAACAAAAGGATCCTAATCTCAGACTGGAGATCTGCTTCCAGCCTCCCAACCACAATGCTTACACAGACTCTCCAACTCAAATCTGAAGGATATAAGCTCCACTGTGGTGATTAACACACTATGCACTGCCCTCCCTCTCACCCACTCTGATATTGTAAAATCAGCCTTATTAAGAGCTCCCCAGGGACTTCTTTATTGGAAACAGTTCTTCTGTTCTCATTTTCTCACAAATAGCTCATGATGCAAAGAACAAACACAGCAAAAAACCCAACTGTACAGCACCACCTTGAAAACAGGCTGCTTTGGCTGATGTGTCATACTAGTCATGGTTAGCTGGCCAAATAAGAGACCAAAATGTCCATTAGGAGTGATAGCTCAAGGAGTACAGGAAGATTTGACCAACAAAAGGCAACAAAATAAGACAAGCAACATGCAGACAGAAAACCAACTCCCCCAACATCTTATAAATAAATGACTTGAAGCACTTGCAGGGTTGGGGGGGAATCAGCACACCAACATTCTTGGCCAACGCTCTCACAGACTCCAAGATTTAAAGTTGAGTATTTTAAGTCAAGTAATTTCAAGTACTTTAAAACCAAGTTTGCTATGTCATGATACCAAGCCAGAGAGTTTTGCCAACCCACAATATTGTTCATTGATCCATGAAGATTTATAGTTTGTAGTAGGCACCAGTGATATTATGGGAAAAATAAACCTAGTGCTGTTTGCCATAGCATACTCACAATAAAATCCCAGAGAAGAAAAACGAAGTAAAAACACACCACAGAACCCAGGACAAAGGTTGCATTTTACCACTCCATTTTGCTAATCTTAAAAGCCTTCAGCTTGTAATCATGGTAATGCTACTAATATTCTTCTTGAGACAGAAACAGCTGAATTCAAAGAAGCCCTGAAATTGTAAACAAGAGTGCCACTAGGGGAGTGATCAGCATGCAATTTCTATTCACTTTACTACTAAATGCACTACTTAAATGTAATAACTCGCAAAAACAAGGTGGGGGGGAGGGAGGGAGAAAGGGAATAAAGCTAACAACCTCCACCAAAAGTGAATCAAGAAATTAAGTGAGGCACTTGCCAAGAATTATTTCTATCCTAGCTTAGGTGTCCAAATCAACATGCAATTCTGAATAATCAACTCAGCACTCAAGATCCACATAAAAGAATGTGGGTTTTTTTTGAAGTAAGCAACTCAACAGTCACACCTGGAGTTCAGTTCTGTTCTAAAACAAGGTTGTCCTCAGCTGAGATCATTACCAAGGTTTACAGGATTCAGGGTGTGTGTGACGCAGATTAGTAATACCTGGACAACCACAACTGTGATGTTTGCTTGCATTAGAGGGGATTAATTCACAAATGAAAGGGTGAATCAGTTAATTCAAAACTAATGAGAGAGTATTTTTGAATGCAAAACTGCTGGTTTTGATGTGCTACCATTGACTGGAAAGACAGCAGGTTGCTTGGGTTGTTGACAAACAGTTCAATGTCTGCATGCTGTTTCTTGTCTTGTGTGTTGCCCACAAGCTTCCAAGAGGGTGATTGTGCTTACACAGCACTTGGTGGAACTCATTCCTACCACATTCACACAAACCTTACAGTTTTATAAATTAATTACTGTTATATTCATGGAAAGCACCCCACATTAGAAATGCATGGGATTTATTAAACTATATTGTGTTTTTCCCTGCTGCATATTGAACCCATTGAATCTCATGCAGATTTGTGAAATATTTGCAGGAAAGGTTAAGCAGAGCAGCTAAGCAGTCAATTTAAGGAGCTGCCAGAGTACAGCTTTAGTGGTAGTGATGTTCACAAAGCATATGTGTCTTGAACTTTAAGAACATGTATGACACATTGGAGTTTAATTTTTACTTCCATCAAAATGGGGTAATGGGTGCAAGCTGGAATACAGAAGGTTCCACAGGAATCTGAGAAAGAACTTCTTCACAGTGAGGGTGACAGAACACTGGAAGGGGCTGCCCAGAGAGGTTGTGGAGTCTGCTTCTCTGGAGACATTCAAAACCCATCTGAATCACCCATTCCTGTGTTACCTGGTTTAGGTGTTCCTGCTCCAGCAGGGGGATTGGACTAGATGATCTCTTGAGGTCCCTTCCAATTCCTGATATTCTGTGAAAATCAGGTACTAACAAGAATGCTAGAGAAAATGATCCAGACAGCCTCAAACAAGTCCCATCAATACTGAGATCTATGGTTCCCTCATCAGGAAACATCAGTTCAGGAGCTGGAGAAAGCACAGAGCATCTGCACCTCATTCACTGGTCACCCACTTCTCATTAATATCCTGTGGTGACCCCCTGACCATATAATGATCCCCTACATGGACCACACTCGATCATCTCAAAACAATCATCAAGGATTTGTATGTTCCACCGGACAGCACATGATCTTTAAGGTCCCTTCCAATCTGAACTATTCTATGATTTAATGAAATTATAATAGAAACAGGTAGATATTTTAATAAAAAAAAATTAAAAAAAAAAAAATCAATAAACTCAAGAATGGCGATGTTCTGGTAGCCTGCAAGTAGCTGTCAGGAGTAGTTCAAACCTGGCTCTAATGCTACCAGTTATACCTTGATCAATGAGATGCTGAGGATCTCCCTACAGCCAGTGTTTTGGATCAGCCATTGCTCTGCTGTACAGCCAGAAAGCAAGCCCTGCATCCAAGAGCTCAGGTCACATGCTCAGCTGTTGTAGTCTCAGTTTGGGATTGATGCAATTTGGTAATTTAAACACAGTTTCCATTACAATGTATGGTGATTAAACAGAACAAGGGAATGGAACTACTCTGTTTAGACTCCCAAGAGATGGACTTTTAAATCACATTCCATGAAAACAGTAGGACCCACCCAACTGGCATTCACTTTAAGCTTCTCTATAAACTTTAATATTCGCATCTGACATGAAAAACATGAGTGACAATTTCTACTGTCAAAAGTAAAAATTAAACTCCAGAGGTAAGTAGCAGTAGTAGTGTTTCTTATTCAACACTTTTGGCGAGACCCTAACATCCACATCCCTCAGAAAAGTGCATCATTATCTGCTTGCAAAGGGTTACTGAGACAGGCACTACATTCTTCAGTAACTGGGTAGCACAGTCCACCATGTAACAACACATGGGGGTGTCAGTGGATGAGAAACTCAACATAAGCTACCACTGTGTGTTTGCAGCCCAGAAGCCAACCCAGCCCTGGGCTGCATCAAGAGAAGTGGCCAACAGGTCACGGGAGGGCATTTTGTCCCTCTACTCAGCTCTGGGGAGGACCCACCTGGACTACTGTGTCCAGTTTTGGAGCCCTCAACTTAAGAAGGACATTGTTGCTGTTGGAGCAGGTCCAGAGTAGGCCATAAAAATTATCAAAGTGCTGGAGCACCTCCCTTCTGAGAACAGGCTGAAGGAGTGGGGGGTGTTCACCCTGGTGAAGAGAAGGCTCATGGGAGAACCTCATAGTAGCTTCTCAATACCTGAAGGGGGCTACAGAAAGGCTGGAGTAGGACTTCTTAATAGGATATGGGGTGGAAGGGCTAGGAATAAGGGATGTAAATTGGAGGAGAGTAGATTCAGGCTGGATATAAGAAAGAAAGGCTTTTCGGCAAGAGTGGTGAAACACTGGAATGGGTTGTGGATGCCCCATCCCTGGAGGTGTTTAAGGCCAGGCTGGTCTAGTGGGAGGTGTCCCTGCCTATGGCAGGGGAGTTGGAACTAGATGATCTTGAAGGTCCCTTCCAACCCAAACTACTCTATGATTCTGTGATCTTTCCAGTCAGGCTACAGAAGTTTATTTCAGGCATCAAGTAAGATCCAGCTTTTGATCAAGTATCTCCTGTGCTTCACGGCAAGGTCCTGCAGAGTGAGTCAGTGCAAGGAGGTGAGTCATTGCTTTGGTCTCATATTATTTGCAGGAAAAATAGATGAACAGTCTCAAAACATGTGGGTACAAGTACTTCTTCATTAGAGAAGAGTAAGAGCACTCCAGATTGAGGAGCAGGAGCACTGGTATACAGGTTTCCAACCCACTTGGTTTCTCAAAGATAGCCCTCTAGGGCAACTGGAGGCTGTCTTCCTTAACAAGGCAATATTAAGAAGATTAATTGTACATAGGTAAAAACTTCATGAGAACTCTCAGCATGTGGAACATGGAGATTTTTCTCCCACATTTTACAAAGATTCATTAGCTCCTGAATCTTTAAAAGCATCGATAGAAAAGTTATTGCTGGTAATTTTAATAAATGTAGAATGATTTGAATTCAATAGCTTTGAAATACAAAGGTGACATTTCATTCATTATATGGTATTTAAATTCACAAACATAGCAATTAACAAAAAAATACTTAATGAGTTCTTGGGTAACTAAAATGGTAATACCCAAGAATTATTAAGAGTAAAAAGATCTTTAAAATAGAGGTTGGAGTTTGCAATGCCCAGATTTCTTAACTCATGCACACACATGCCTGCACTCCACTGAATACAATGAAAATCAGAGTGGGGGTCCAGCCCTAGGAAAGCATGCCAACAGAGATAAAAAGGCTTGAGTCTAATAACTGTGAGGGCAACCTCCTTAGTTCTCTAGGTACAGCTGTGCTGACAGTGTGATCATGTGTCTTTATTGGGGCTGAATTCTTTGATTATTACCATTATCTTTTTGCTCGAATAAATGGTCCATGAGAATTTACTATGATATTACAAAACAAGCACTTTTTTAACCCTCTCAAATGCCTTTCGTCTGAGTTCTCTGAAGTACCACACTTATTTTAGACCCATTTCCTAAATAGGCAAAACAATGTAGAGGAGCAGTTTGGCAGGGGTCAAGCAGCAAGACCTGTTAAGATAAAGTAGCCCAGGTCTCTGCTTCACATGCCACCACTACACTAGACATACCATCCTATTAAAGGTGGCAACAACCCATCCCATCCAACCACCATGCCTCTCAGCAAGGTTCCTCTCACCAGGTTTCAGAGCCATAAAGTTTATTTAAATAACACAATAGGGTCACTACAGCCTGCAGCTTTCTTGCACTTATTACCCCTCTTAATGTTGCAGCAGGGAATGAAATTTTGTGGTCAAAAATAATACAAGTTTTAAGTGATTTTAGCAATAAAGGACATAATTAACTCAATGTTTAAAAAACTTTAGTTTGTATTTAATAAATATGATTCCCTTTTTCTAACCCTCTTCACTCAGTGCTATGATCAATTCCATCTTGGATTCTTTCAAAGTGTCTGAAGTCAGCTCTGGCATTTGCTTTAACAAAGCTATTTGGAGAAAGGGACAAACAAAAGAAGAGACAAAATGGTGTGATCTTTCCAGATACAACTCCTGTTGAGTCTTACGATGCTGCAATGTGTGTTTGAAGATTCACAAACAAGACTGTCCTTTATTTTTTGAGGAAAAAAAAATAACCAATTGCAATAAAAAATTTGACATCTACATTTGTTTGATTATCAAAAATGACAAGTACTTCTTTTTCAGTCAAGTAGTACTAATTTTCTACCAAAAAAAAGGTCATTCTGAGGTACACTCTTATCTCCAGAGAGAAAAAAAAATAATTATAAATGCAATAAAACCTGTCACATGGGGTAGAAGAACAAATGGAGTAAAAACTCTGAAAGGAGCTAGAAGTGGGGAAGAATACCTCTGAGGAAACCTGGCAAGTTTATTTGTGACTGTGCTTATTCTTCAACCATATTCTTGTATTTTTTTTAGATTTGAAGGGAAATCCCTCATGAAAAGTCAACTCAAGAAAAATCCACTCTAGTTGAACAACATTTTCATGAACTATCAGCTAACATTAGCTCACTTTCTTTTAGGTTACCACCTGGTTTCTCCTCAGTATTACAGTGGTATTTTAGAGGAGGCATTACACTCACACAGACTCAACTGTAAGTGCTGCAAAACAGAACCCTGGCTGGACTCACCAACCATCTCATCATATATCCAATTGAAAAGCATTAATTTTTTTTCCCCACTTGTTTTTCAGTTGCTCAAATTAAGCAGAGTAATGAAAATGAGCAAGCATTATATGAATCTATTCTGGCATGATTTTCACAGAACACACAGAGAAGGTAGTGGAAGCAGAAAACAGACAATGATGGATGTGATAAAATCTAGCTCATCTCTCTTGGCAAAAAATTTTTAGAACAAGTCCATTTAAAGAGAGTGCTGCTGTGTATTTTTACATTTTGGTGAGGGCTTAATTTCTCATGACAAAATGATTACTTCTCTTAGATGTATTACAAGGCCAAATCTTCCTCTTTGCAAGCAACTTGAGTTAAAATAAAAAAAAAATTAAAAAAATCAAGCAGCTCTTAATGAAACTCATAAAAAGGCAATATCAACCACTGTTCAAGATCCCAGAAGAAGGCAATTTAACCCTCTGGACATTTGTAACTGGATAGCTTGATGTGTCTTCAAGAGAACCCCAGCAACCCTCCCTTCAGCTAAGGCACTTCTAACTTTTTCTAAGTTAGAGACACAAATAATTAGAGCATCCAAAATTATATCCAAGTGATATTATTCTCTCTTGCATTCTTTAAAATATATAAATGTATTTTTAAAATCAGATTTGCTGGGATCACCAAAGGAAAAGACAAATTTTCCTCGTTTTAAATAATGAGATTAATTTGAGTTTTAATTCAAACTCTTTACCTTCAAGACAAACAGAAATCTAAACCCCCTTAATTCATACAGAAATGGGGAGTAGCATCACTTTCCTTTCTGCAGTGATGAAGAGATGGTCAACAGAGAAAGGAGATCATAAGGCAAGAACAGGTAACTAATCCATCAGGAGCCCCAAAGGAAGAAGAGCTTGCAGGCATTCCCACTGAAAGACTTAATANCTTTGCAAGCAACTTGAGTTAAAATAAAAAAAAAATTAAAAAAATCAAGCAGCTCTTAATGAAACTCATAAAAAGGCAATATCAACCGTTGTTCAAGATCCCAGAAGAAGGCAATTTAACCCTCTGGACATTTGTAACTGGATAGCTTGATGTGTCTTCAAGAGAACCCCAGCAACCCTCCCTTCAGCTAAGGCACTTCTAACTTTTTCTAAGTTAGAGACACAAATAATTAGAGCATCCAAAATTATATCCAAGTGATATTACTCTCTCTCTCGCATTCTTTAAAATATATATATGTCATATAATGACATATAATACATTTATACATTATATGTCAACCCTTTGTCCAGAAGCACTGAAGAGATGAACCTGGGGCTTATTTGGGGTCCATTCAATCACTGAGAAAGATCTGACAAGACTGAATGAATGTTCTCTTTTGTAGTGCAACCTGTAAAGATTTTTTTTTTCCACTAAACTATTCAGCAAATCACTAACACTGGGTAGACTTCAGTTTATCCCTTCATTAGTACCGAGTTATGTGGTGTGCAGGAGTAAGAGGAGGACTATTTCATTGATCTATACCATACTGAATATAGCTGGAGTACTTAGTGTGTGTCATCTCAATGAACGTCATCAGCTTGTGAAAGTAAACCGATTATTGTTGCACTACTTCTGTGTTTCTCAAAACAGTGGCAATTAAGTGTCATCTTTAGTTCAGGCCTTATTAACAATGACAAACAGCAGCATATAATTGTTTAGAAAATAAATTTGTACTGAATCAAAGTTTGTGGTTATTAAAATATTTCTTTTCTCTCTTTTTGCCCTCTCTTTACAGTGCAAGGTAAATATTATACATTCATGCTCTACTGACATCCAGTGCAACCCCACTTCCCCTTGGCTTAGCTTCATAATAAAAAAAAGGATCACTAGTACTCAGACACCAGGCTGTCAGAGTTACTCACCAATAGCTTGAGCAAGGGCTATTACGACTTCCTGGCATGTTGTGACTTCTGTGACCCCACACACAATTCTCTGGACTCCATCCACCCATACTTTGAGCTCCATAGTTCAACCGGTCATCCAAGAGCCATGAATGCGAGTCAGTCAAGTCATACTTGCAGCTATAGCAGAGATATTGCAGCAGACTCTGTTCAGCAGCTAAAACAGAAAAAATACAGTGAGACATTACCAATTAAAATCAAGTCAACAAATTCACCTCAACATCTATTGGGTAAAAGAGGCAACAGAGCCTCCTTTCTTTAAAATCAGTAAAAGGAACCATAACAGCCTTGCTCCAGCAACATTTACTCATTCTGTAGACATACCAGAAGTTTCACTGCAGTTTATTTCCTAAAATATTGAAAGTTACTACAAAAGGAGCAGGGCATGATTTTACTTGTCAGCATTAAATAAGCAACCTGTAAGTAAATTTGTAGAAGTTTCTTTTGTATACTGTCTAGATGCCTCAAGTGATTTGTTATAGATGCTTTTAGTGTTTGCTCAGTAATTTCTAGCAGGTTGCAACACAAGGGGGAAACATTTACAGACAGAGCCAGCTGTGAGAGCCCAACCTTGCTCTCTATACAGATGCAGCTGAAGGTCGCTACTCCAAATAAATCCGTGCATTTAGTACCAATGGTGGAAAAAACAGAAATGAAAGCAAGTGTTTGGACTGCTTATTTCTTCCTCCAAAGCAATGTACTATGGGAAGTGTTGTAGAGGCTGCAAACACTGTGCTGGTTCTGGAAGGAACAAAGTGTTACCCTGAGTTTTTCCACAGGCAGTGCAATGATTCCAAACCAAAAAGCAAGACATATATAATTTAGGCTAACCAGTTCTTGCTTTTTAGTGTGGTTTTATCACCTTTGTTATATAACACCAAAGTCACATCGACTAACAAGATACACTAGTTCCCCGTTTCATTTTATATAAGAACAATCACAAAGTTTGCAAGTGGAAAATAGGTTCAGAGGGCTGCTTTTTTTTCCTGAAAAATCCAGAAATCTGCTATCAAATGCCAGGGAAAAAAAACCCCAAAACAACAACTTAGAAGCACAGAAATAAAATTAGAAACCTAGGAAGCTAGGTTACAACTTAGCAATCATACATTTTTCTCTCTGCTGTCCTGTTATCAGCAATTAAGCTGCTCAAGGTTTATCTAGTGTCAGCTTGTAGATTAATTACTGATCTGAATTCTATTGGTTTTGCCATGGATTCTGCTTTTCTTCTGCAAAAGCTGATCTGCTGACATCATGGCTCATAAAAGTTAATTTCTACCTAGAATACCAAAATGCTGAATTTCAAGAGTTTCAAAGTAATAACTCCTTGAAGAATTGCCTTAAAAATTAGAATCACACCCCAAAAGAAAGGCCAAACCACTAATAATGGTGATTTTTCCTTTAAAAAACCTCTCAAATAACAAAGCAAATGGGCAAAACCAAGCTCTAATAAGAGGGCTGGATTATTTAAGCAGATAAAGGAAGAATAAGCCATGATAATACAATAAACAGAGCTCATGTATTCAGCTAATCCAGGATGGACAAAGTGATAAAACAGAAGACAATATTTTTTAAGAATTAAGTACCAGGAAAACGGATCATGGAGGAGCAGAGTAAAAGAAATCTGAAAGCTATTTAGAGGAGATTACTAAAAACAAGCTGGGTAGGGTTACACAAGAAACATGGAATTTGATGATGCTGATGGTTTTAGGAGAACTGCCTGCAGAGGCAGAAATGGTGCAGTAAAAACTATGCAAATACTTGGTAGAGCTCATGTTTATAGTCAGAGCTGCTTGATCACAGTGAAAAGAACATTTTGCTCTGTATCAAAAAGGTGTGATAGTGCACCCTTCAAGGCTGGACAAGGCACTGAGCAGCCTGATCTAGTGGGAGGTGTCTCTTACCTATGGCAGGGGGGTTGGAACTTGATCATCTTTAAGGTCCCTTCCAACCCAAACTATTCTATGATTCTATTTCCTTCCACCACCAAATATACTTCATTCAGCAGCTGAATAATACTGGCATGCAATCCAGAATCCAGAGTGATCTCCACCTGACAAGCTGTGTCCGGCAGCACACCTCAAAACCTGGTGGTACCAGAGAGGTCACACCACACTGACAGGACATGCTTTAGTGAAGAAACACTAAGCAAGTCTGCTGTGAGGTCAGCCTAGCACATATCCCCAAAATCCTGCCCAGATGTACCCATTTAGAAAACAGAAGAAAGAGGAGTAAGTCCAACTGGAACAATAAAACCAGATTTCAGAACATACTTGTATAATGAGTAAACAACAGTGATAGCTTTTAAAGTAACAGCGTATACAGAATTCTTTTGAGGGATTAGTAAACATCCTCAAACTCAAAAAAGAGTTTAAATAAACATTATCCCACAANTGAGGGATTAGTAAACATCCTCAAACTCAAAAAGCACCCCAAAGAGTTTAAATAAACATTTTCCCACAAAGAGACACACTTCAATGAAAATTACTTTTGGTTGAAGTGTTAACAGTGTAAATAGAAACACGTTTATAATGTACCGATTAAGAAGTTTTTTACCAGCCTGTAATGCAATAGTGACTGACAAAACACCTCACTGGTCCCACCAGTGACCTCGGCTGTTTATTCCTGGACCAGCTGTCTTCACAAATAAACAGACCTCACATTCCAAGCCCAGCTGTAAGGAACTCAATTAATTAACTTAGTATCTTGCTGAGAGTTGAACAGCTCGGACTTAGTGGCACAAAGCATGCCATCTCTCCATGTGACAATGCACACATCAGCAAAGCGTCCGACACCTCTAATAGTTTTTCTGTCTGTCAACATCCAAAGTATTATCTCCATTTAGCAAGACAGCAAGTGCATTTTTTTTCCACATCCCCCCAGTCAGCACACAACGTACAGTCCTCAATTCAGTGCAAATCAGTTATGGTCATCTGTTTTCCTATCATTTATCTTTAAAAATAATTTTAAAGAGCCTAAAAAGAGGCATCATTTAATAATGAATAATGTTTGCTGACTCTTCCAGTTTTGAAAATAACATTCACCAAAGTAACAAAGGATCTTTGAAACAGGCTGAGCTCAGGAGAACTACCTACTTTCCTGGAGGGTGAATAGTTTTAATAGATTAAACAGCAATAGTAAAACAACAAAAGCAGCCTGCAGTACATGCCTCTGTTGGAGTAATATACAGGGCTGAACTCAAGTGCTGGTAACGGGATTCTTTCAGAGATCTCTTGGTCACTAAAACCAGAACACCCACAGGCTTTAGAAACTCAAGACCTACATGCTGAGATCACTGTATCTCACTACTATAAATTAACATTACTTTGAAAAACTGTAAGACGAGAAAAAAATCTAGAGTTAGCTTGATTTCAAGAGCTGTGCAGTAGAAGTCTAGAGAGAAGTCCGAAAACCAGAAAGCCTTGTAGCCATACATCTATCCAAGTTATAACAACAGCTTTTGCTTTTCCTTCATATGTATTCAGTTCATTCATTTGCTGACAGTTAAAATCACGTACCATTATCAGCTTCTTTATCTTTCTGTGAGTAATTTTGACAGCCCCAAATGCATTTCTCTACCTGAACTTTGTGTCCAGATGCACACCACAGTTTCCCAATAGAGAAGACAAAATGACCTTCAGCTCCAGTACTGTACAAATTGCTCTCTGAAGCCACTGGAAAGAGGTGGTGGGATGGAGAAAGCTCACTTGAGCTTTTACAATCCTGCAAGTTCAAAACGAGTTCACCTTATGCATAACTTCTGATTTTCAGGATAATTAAGAGAAAAGCAAAGCTAGTTTGCTGAGGAGAGGCAGACAAGCCCTAGCGTGCCTCTGAACAATCCTCCTCTCCCCCTCAGTTATTTCAGCTCCATAATGTCAGTTATGTCTATCTGGAACCAAGCATTGAAAAATGTGACAACCCCCAGCTAATCTCTCTTCCTACCCCTCCACCATGTGCTTTCTGTTCGCCACTGTCTTGCCTGAAGCCTCCTGAATTGTTTGCCATGCATTCAACAAATGGTACCTAAATTCTTCTTTTATCTTAACAGGTTGATAATACTTTCCTCTTTCAGGTATTTGTTCAGCTTTTAAAGTTTAAGTGCAAAGAAAAGCCCATCATAAAAATATAAACTTACAAATATACATACAAGCTTATAAACATACATACATGCTACGAAACCTTTACCTCTTCACAGCTACTTCACAAACAGGCTGCAGCCTCACAGAGAACTAGGCTTTTCTTCTATTAAGAAAAACAGATAACCCAAGCAGATTTTTGCAAAACCCTCTCTATTCTTGACATAATTGTTAACTCATGAACAACTCAGCAAAAATCAGGATGTTGATTTTACCTCCTTTCCAACTTTTCCTCCTTGAACTTGAGGTTCACATCATCCGAAAGCACCTCGAATTGGAGAGGGAACCCTGCTGCAGCTGAAGCCAACCACAAAATTTTGACCAAGCACTTCAGTAATTTCCTGTTCCTACTACAAATAATCAGGATGCTGTTTGATACACTTAAAAGTGAGCACGCTTTCATTCATAATTACCTATAATCAAACATAACCTAGAGTTTGGCACTTGCCCTTTATTTCTTGTTCTCTATATATTCTGGGCAGTTGGGCTTTCCTTATTGTGACACTAGACAGGGCTCTGGACAAAGAGGTTGGTGTTGANCTACCAATAACAGACATTTAAAAAATTATTATAACAGTCCAATTCTGATTAAATACACAGTGAATTTTGAATACTGTCATAGTTTCAAAATGTATAAAAAAAAAAAGAAAACAAACAAACAAAAAAAAAACAACAAAAAAAACCCCCACAACCCACCCCCTTAAGTAGAAGTAAAACAGTTCAGCTAACCAAAATACCTGGGCTAAACCACATCCAAACACAACGCTCTTGCTTTCCT
>VZTY01029973.1:2985-101236 GCA_013400935.1 Turnix velox | reverse complement strand
TCATTCTGTGATTCTGTGACAGTGCAAAAACAAAAAGCCATGAAAGTCTCAGATGTGTTGCTGTTGAGGACAACAAAAATATTTCAGGGAAAGGCAGAGTGAATGAAAAGACAGCATGATAACAAAACTTTATTCTAAAAGCTTAGTCATTTGATGTTGGAAAACAAGGAAATATAATCTACTTTCCTCACTGTCAAAATGCTGCACATGGTTTGGCACATTTTAATACAGTCATGACAAATATATGCATGCATCTAGTGTTACAAATGCACAAAATATCTGTTTGTCCTTTCATGACTCTTGAAGGTTATTCAGCAGCTATGACCTTTTGAAAATAGGTAAAAATGATTGCAGCATGATGGTTGATTTCGTATGATCATACACTGATTGAATAAAATGAAGTTCCTTAAACTTCAGAGTGACCTCAAGAAGGAGGGAACTTCCATAGCTCTCTTTTGGCAGAGAATGATGAAATCCTTCTAGTAATTTTATTGAACTGACTGGGAAATATGGAAAAAATATGCAATACATGGGAAATACATTGAAAATACATAGGAAAACCAGTCTTGAGCTGAATTCTGTATCAAAGGTCAAGGTCAAAAGTTAAGATCCCAAAGCAATTAGCAGATTTGGCTTATCAAAAATTTATCACAATCAGATGAGTGAAGGATCGTTTTCAGTTTTGTTAGTAAATTATTTATGTTCAGTACTTTCTGTCAAGTTCTCATTGATATTGTTGTGCTAATTTTTGTATGTGTAGTTCTTTAAAGTTCAATACAAGAAACAATTAGATGTATATATGCAGTGCCTGGAACAAGTGATAAAAAAACATATTTATCTGAAAATCAATAGCTCTCATTTAGTACAACAGCCAAGATGTTGATTGTGTTTCTATCTTTCTATTCCCTGGAGTATTTCCTGTATTCTTTTTTTTTACTGTTAGGAATGAATCTTTCTCTTTTTATCAAAAGTTGCCTATTGTAGATCTTTGAGTCATATTATCCTGGTTGTTAGCATTTTATGTAAAGAAGTGAAAAATACAGCACCCTTATTATGAAGACAAAGCATAGAGCTTTTAGAGCTTTTAATCAATACCAAAATGTGCAGGTTTACATTGTTGCAAGGTTCAGTTTTGCATGATAGTAGAATCATAGAATGGTTTAGGTTGGAAGGGATCATCTAGTTCCAATCCCTCTGCGATGGGCAGGGACACCTCCCACTAGACCAGGCTGCTCAATGCCTCATCCAGCCTGGCCTTAAACACCTCCAGAGATGGGGCATCCACAACCTCTCAGGAAAACTTCTTCCAGTGTCTCACCACCCTCACAGTAAAGAACTACTTTCTTAAATCTAGCCTAAATCTCCCCTTTTCCAAATTGTATCTATTACTCCTAGTCCTGCCATCCTGTACCCTATTAAAGAGTCCTACCCCAGGCCATCTTCCGGTATTGATAAGCTACTATGAGGTCCCCCCTGAAGCTTCTCTTCTCAGGGCTGAACAACCCCAACTCCTTTTCATCTGAAAAATAGGTAATATGACAAAGGAAATTCAAGACTTAAAATTTTAGCTAAGATTGAAAAAAAGGAAAAGATAACCTGGTCCTTCATATTTGTAATGGCACTCTCATTTTGCTATGTCAGTAAAAAAGTGCAAGGAAGACGATCCTAGCTATTTATTTTGTTTCTTACTAAATTAATTGGAATAAATGCACTGTTGGTACATTCAGCATTGTTTAAGTATCTGCATGGGACTTTTCCCCCAGACTTCACTATTCACTTAAATCAAAGCTAGGTACAAAGCTGAAATAATAATACATATAAAACTTGATTTGGATTACCATTAACCTAGGTTCAAGATTATTTGCTGTGCTTCTACTGCACCAAACCCAGGCTATTTAGCTTCTTGTTAGCCTCTACTTGAATTCAGAAACCCCATCAACATTTGCATTTGCTTTTATTATGAATTATTATTTCTTTTAAAAAATATCCCCAGTTTAAAAATCTTGACATAGTCTAGATCTTCAATTACTTGTACAGTAACGAGTTTCTGGTTTTGAAATTAAATTGCTTTATTAGATTGCATTATCTTAGGTCTTAAGCAAATTTAAAACATTAAAGATATCTGCAACACCAAAAGACTTTTAAATTGCCCTTGTAAGGTGATTCTTATTTAAATTATAAACTAGTATTACTAAGTAAAATAAATAAAATCTGTGTAGTTATATTTGAGACTCAATTAACAATCAAAGAGAGCCCCAAAGAAAACATTATTTGCTTTGCTTAACAACTACTACATAGAAACATATTACTCATACCACAAGTTGCAATCACTGTTCAAAATTATACACATTTGGGGAGCATTAACCTTCCCCTTCCAAGTCACACAAGCAGAATATCACTGCTCTGTCTGGCTAATTTGTCAAAAGAAGCCACTTCAATGAAGATGATTGCTTGAAAAATATGCTATATCAGCACCAGTTCTGTCACATTTGCCCTATTAATGTTTTCTCTTCTCAGGGTAGCAATGGATGATCCTGAAAGACCATAGCAAACCAGAGGTTTTTGATGCCCTTCAATTCCCTCATGAATGAAACATGACATTTTTGTAGCCCAGTGTGGATTGTGGCTGCATGTCATGTTCTGATTAGTGAAGTAGACATGGAAGACTTGTTATCATCACCAAAGCCTTCAGTTTTGCTGGAACTGGGAATCTCCTAACTATGCAAAGTTTGCTAGTTCTGTTCTTTTTCCCTAAATACTTAAATTTCTATTATAAGTTACATCATTTTAACTTTAAAAATACTCTTTCTCTCCTACTTTTACTGCTCCTGAACAAATTTTGGTTCTTACTAAATTAATGGCAGTTTTGCATAATTATGAGTGAGAACAGAAGTAGTTCCTATAATGTGATAATTATTTTAAGCTAAATCTTAATACGTAACAGACAGTATTCTATTGCTGTATTATCACCTAATTAATTTGCCATAAGATATACTGATAAAAACATATCAAATCCACTTTGTTATGTTTCAGTTTGAAATAATTTTCTGTCTCATTATCAGAGTTCCTGTCTATAATAAATGCAAAGCCTCACACATATATTATAGACTGTTAACTTCTTAAATGCTTTTTAATTCACTCTAATGATTTCAGAGGCTTGAGTACAAACCAAGTCCTTTAACCAAAGCTCTAGTACATGTGCTGCCCTGACATCCATCCCCTCCAGGGCTTTATTAAGAGCTATCCCTGTGAAACCTTTCTCAGATGTTTTCCTTAGGACATATCAGAATGGGGGAAACCAAACACCAGCATGAGTAGTATAGACCAGAAGCAGAGACACACCACGCTTGCACAACATCACAGCAAGTAGAAATATCTACATTAAGTAAAAAGTGGTAGAGCAGCCTATTCAAAGTCAAATTTCTAGTAAGTTACTTGTAATATAAAAACCAAACCTCTGGAAAATAGATTATTAGACTTTATACTGAAGACAGTAGGAGGCCAGTAATAAGATTCAAAAAAAAGACAGATCTAACTGCCCATGCAAGATTACTTGCAGTTTTGATGAAAGGACTCTAAAAAGGCAAGAAGGAAAGTGAGGAAGAGAGCTGCATTGATTTTGTCACAGTCTAACCAAATAGTTGATGGATAGAAAAAAAATGCAAGACTTTGCATGGGAAAAAAAATCTAATACAGAGAATCTGCATCTCTCTATTGGCTGCAGAGTGAAGATATAGAACTGATTTAGATATGATGCCTTGTATTTTAGGCAACTCCAGTGAAAGGAATCTTAAGAAAGGATGCTGTGGAAATTTGCTAAAGAGAAAGCAGAAGAAAAAAATGGGCACAATAATACCTGCTGATATACAAAAAAAATTTGAAAAGAATGGAAAGGAAAGTTTTAAGGAGTAAATAGAATTGATCTTAAACATCCTTAAAGATGTTGTTACATAGATTATATTTTTCAACAACTATCTCATAGAATCCTAGAAAAAAAAATTGAAATTTTTATTAAATTGAAAATTTAATTCAACTTCCTGCTCAAGGTATGGTCTCCTTTGCAATTACCTGTTAGTATCATCTGATGTCCCACATAGGAAGGAAGAGGCAGGGGAAAAGTGGTCTACATTCACCACCTTCAGACCTGCCATAAAAGCCATCACACATCTCTTCTAGATAAGTTTTTTGAAACTGAAGGATTTGAAACCTACTTATAAATATCACATAACTGCATTTTCCTAGTTTTGAATATCTTTATTGCCATTCACTACAAATTTTATAATGCTTTTTGTAATATTTTTCCTGTATTCTTTTTGATATTGTACTGTTTTTTCATTATAAAAATACATAGTATTTTATACATTTCAGGCATATCTGAATGACCTAAAATTTTCTAGCTCCACTTCCTGTTAGAAAAATTGTTCTGTAAGCAGTCTCTGAGTCACTGAAAGAAACAAATACCAACTTCTAATATAATAGCAATTAGCAATGGTGCTTCAAGCCTCATGATACTATAATTTCAGATCACAAAAAACAAAGCATGGTAGAGAACTCACAGAAGCACAGAACAGTAGATTTTGAAAGGGATCTTTGAAGATCATCTAAGCCAGCCTCCTCTGGTAAAGCTGGTTCACCAGCAGCCTGGACAGAAATGCATTCAGGTGGAATTTTTCTATCTGCAGAAGGACAAACCTCCATGCAGCCTGATCCAGTGATCATCACTTTCACAGTATAGAATTTTTTTCCTGGTATTCAGACAAAATTTCCTGTGTTCCAGTTAGAGCCCATTGCCCCCTGTCAGTTGTTCAGCATCACTGTAACTCAGATAGTATCAATTTCATGTTTACTTTCTGATATGCATCTTCTGCGTCGTAAAACTGTTTTTATCACTAGAGTATGCAAGAACAGTGCTAAAAGGGATTTAAAAATCGCTGAGGCAGTTTTGTCAGTTGGTTTGGTATGTTTTTGTGATTCTACTGCTCTAGATCTTAAGCCTCATGCTCTATTTGTTTTGTAGTGCTATGATGAATAAATGAACAACACATTATAAAGATATAGACCACATGAATTCACAAATAAAGATTTCCTCTTTTTTGCCACAAACAAATATTTAATAGTACAACAGAGATTTACACTGATATTACACTGTCTTTCTCACTAAAAAATAAATCTTAAGTGATTACTCTGAAACCAATGTAAAATCTGGGAGAAATATTTTTTAAGGGTGTTCACTAAATTGAGGTATTAAAATGCTAGGCTGTACTTAGGAGGAATGTTACTGAGTGTAATAGAAATAATGACTTGGATTCATTTTCAATTCATTACATTTAAAATCAAAACATGAGGTTAAAAATGTTTTTATTTTTCCTCTGAAAAATTGCTTAATTGTATTATTCCAGCTCAGTACAGTCATGAATTTATTCAGTTGCCATTACATATATCACCAGGGTCCCTACTGAATGGGACATTTATATTTCCCTGTTCTAGTTTAATGTTTTCTCCACAGTCCATGAAACCACTATAGTAATTGCTGATCATCATGTAAAGATTTAGTAAGTAAATGCTCTAAGATAGTGCCTAATAGAAAATGAATGAACAGCATCATCTGAAACAGACTCTAAGGAAGGCATGTTCATAATGGCTTGATCAGCCATGCTTGTTAACTCCAATCCTGACAAGACCATTTATTTCTGGAAGTATTAGTAATAGCAGATTTTAATTATTCCACAGTGAAGGAAAGTGCAAGGGGTCAGTTTCTCATTAAAAAAGGAAAATTAATCACATCAAATTTAAAATAATTTTTCACCTTTTATTTAGCATTATTTTGAAGAAATTGTTTTCAGCTAAGTTAAATAATGTATGCAGGAACTATTTTTATAGAAAAACAAATGCCTTCATCTGATGCATCCCCAATATCAAGAGAAAACATACTAAAACTCTTTTAGGCTGCATCATGATCCAACATGCTATAACATTAGGTCTATTTAAGAATAGGAATAGGAATTCTTTCCATTTTAGTTGTTTCTAGACCATAAAGTTACAGACCACAAAAATATTTAAGGAAAAATACACCTTACTGAAGTGAAAATACCCAATGGAAGTACTAATCTTTTTGACTATTATAGGTCCAAAGAGTGAAAAAGCGAGAAAACTAATACAGTTTCAATTTACTCATATTTTTAAAACAATTGTCATAAAACATCACTCAAGCAAGCTCCTAATTATTCAGTCACAAGTCATATAAAAATCTCTGAATGTTAGAAGTCTAGCTCCATATAGAGATTACAGCACAAATTAGTTCTGATGCATAGTAGATGCAGAGTGAGACTGCTCATACGTATTTTTTTTTTTTCCTTTGTCAGATAAGGTCCATTCTAACAATAGAATGGTTTATGTTGGAATGGACTTTTAAAGAATATATAGCCCACACACCTATCCTGAGTCTCTGGAGGCTGAAAACTGATGTCAATAGCCATAGACTTCTTTCATTAGTTGAGCTTGCTTAAATCCTTATTCATCTATTCCAATGACAACACACATCTTCCCCAGGCAACCTGGTCTATTGCCTCACTACCTTCTTTGTAAGGAATTTCTTTCTTACATCCAAGGCAAAACTACCATCTTTCAGTCTGAAACTTTTGGCCTTTGTCCTGTCATCACAGGCCCTGCTAAACAGTCTTTCTCCATTTTTCTTGCAAGCCCACTTTTAGGCCAGCGTAAAGTTTCCCCTGAAGTTTCCCTCCTTCAGGGTAAACAGTTCCAACTGTCCCAATCTCTCATAGGATCTAAAAAATTCTTATACTGATTATCTCCAGGTAATAGAAAAACTCAATCAGTTGAAACTCATCAGAATTTTTAGAGATAAACTAGAAAAACAGGTAAGACTGATAGAACCCAGGTATGCACAATGACAGACCCAAACACACTCAAAAGGCTCCACTTATATAAAAGTAATCACTGTCAATTCTGATTTCTGAAATTTGGCATCTGTGAAAGATTTTATACTCTGAATAATCCTGAATCCATAAAATGTAAAGAAAAATAATGTTTGGCAGAGTTTTGATAATTATTTTTATAAACAATTCTGACTAAAGGAACTTGTAAAAATGCAACAGAAACATCAGAATAAAACCACAGTTTAATATAAGTAAGAACTTGATGACAGGCATGATTTCACAAGGTGTATTAAAGGGCTTATGAAATTTAATGTAACTGTAAGATTTCCTACTGTGAAACTATATGCTAATTATTTTAATTACATTGACAAATCAAGTAAAAACTCCAAAAATTTGAACTCTCAATGAGATCTCAATGTGGCTTTCAGCTACACTGTAATTGAAAACATACACCTGGAAAGAAAATAAATATTTGATCCATATTTTTGAAATACAAAAGTAATAATGCCCCATTCTCATATTTATAAAAGCATAAATGATGTGTGGGCAGAAATACTGTATATTTTGTAAGTCAGATGTTAACTGTTGCCTACTAATTTAAATGCAGACAAACTCCCACCTAGATATAAGACCATGAATAACTGTGACACTTACCCAATTGCACCTTGCCAGTTCACCATTTAATTTCAGCTGTGAATACCATTTTGTGAATTGATTGTTTTTCTTCTAGCTGCAAATAAATGCATAATGAGTGTTTTTATAGCTATTTACTACTTCAAATTTCAGTATTCAGTGTTTTGTCATTTGAAGTTCAGCAACACATGACCTAACATATTGAACAAAATAGCTACAATACATGGTGAAATATTTTCCCCAAGTGTCTTTCTACATTGATATATAGATATTTAAATTTATGGAACTGAATTAATGGTGAGCCAGATCTTTGAGTTTGTACACAGATCTTATGTGCTTTTTTTCTTTACTTCACTGGATCATCTATTTTATTATGTGTGACTCTAGTAAGCAATCATGTTTTCTGCAAAGAAAATGACTGAAAAAAAGTGACAAAATCATGTTTGCTCTACATTTTAAATAAGAAATTGTTAAATAACATGGTGAAATAAATTACATCTGTTCCTATGTGGTGCTGAATGACAACAAGAATTATTTTTATGTATATTTGGCCTTACATTCCTGTCTTATTTCAGTCAAATATTAGAGAATCTTTTCAGTAAATAATTCTCAGAATGCTTCCTCAGCATATAAATTATTTCTATATTATACTTCAATAAGAGCAGAAAGAAATGCTGCTAATAATTTGGACACTAAAATACTGCCACTCCTTTTTTCCAGAAAAAGGTGAATACAGCTAAGCTCTTAAAACACAAATAGGCTATCATTAACTGCATATATCCCCAGGACTATTAGAAATAATGCTAATCCTCTGAAAAGCTATTGTTGACTTCATATTCAAAATAACATGTTTCATAGCTTATTTTTTCTTTAGGGTTATAGATCCCTTCTATGACGTTAAAATTCAGCCTAGTTAATGTCAGCTAAGATTATGTTGGAGCATGATTTTGGCTTTTCTCACAGAGGCAGTCAGTTGTCAGCTGGAAACTCACCAGTACCTAAGAGGTGACAGAGAACTGACAATTATGAATTTGCAGCAAAGGAACTGATGGAGATCTCTGCTCTGTTAGTCATCTGAGGAACATAATATGGCACTACACCTATGCCCAGACAAATGAAACCCTGGGAGTCTACTTTAAGATGACCCAAATCTCTCTCTGGGCTTCATTCACTGTATTGATGTCCCTTTTGAACATCTCCATCCCTTTTGAACATCTCCATGGCAAGAATGAAGACATCTTGTGCTCAGGAACCTCATGCACTTGCAGACACTTTCATGCAGGCCCAGACATGTGACTTTCAGATAAGAATTATCAGCAGAGGAAATGTTCGTTTCATTCCAGTCCTGATTTCAAATCAGATGTTTGCTGCAACTAAGGTAGAACTGTAAAATAGATAACAATATTTGGAATTAATTTATTTGTTTTAACTCTGTTTAAAAACTTCCATATTTAGTTATTTTCCTGATACAGGATATGAAGCTCCACAGAACTAATCTCCAAGTTAAAAATTAAAAGATCTGAGATGGAGATTCAAGCATATTAAAAGGATTTCAGAACTACCAGTTCTTCTTAGGGTTTAGTCAGCATAATGAAAAAAATATCCAACAAAAGTTACAGGTTATCAAAACCACTGGAATTGATTCCTGTCAAAAACAAAAGTAAATTAAAAAATGGAAAACTTTTTACATGCTGCTAAGGTTGATTTGGACATCAAAAGCAAAGCAGAAATAAAATAGTTGTTAATTTTCCCTTATTAAATACTTAAATTCCAGAAGTGGATGCAGTCAGAGGTATTTGAAGGGTTACCAGAATACTATAGCTGTTATGTTGAATTTTAACTCCGCTAATATTTTTCAATATTGTATAAACATAAATACTTTCCTAGAATAGAATCATATCTAAACACAAGCACTCAGAACAAAGGTAAGACAACATAAAATATTTTAAAAATTATTTAAGTGCTTAATAATGATTTCTTTCTAACTTCCACTGGAATCGTTGCAATTCATTAGTCAGATCTTACCCACAGAATTTCCATCACAATGCAAAAGTTAAGATAAACATATAAAAATAGACTTCTTTCCACAATAACCCTGTATACTAAAAAAAATTAATTCAGAATAATACTCAAGAGACTTGCATATTACCATAGTCAACAACACCCCATCACATTTTCCTATTCCATGGTTGTTCAGAAGTAATAAAATGCATATTAGTATGGAGATTTTTTGCAATGGGATACACACTTTTTGCTAATGAAGCAAGTCTTTCAGAGCAACAGAGATGGAAAAAAAGGGTAATTGGATCTCAGTTGAAAACCTTCAGCTTATGTTGTGGTCTAGAGCTGACAGGTCCTGTCAATATTTACAGAAAGATTTATTGCTATGCCATATATGCTCAGAATGACATCCATTTTTGTTTGTAGTCTAAGAAAAACTAATATTCTTTTAAAGTACAAGATATCTTTTAATTGCGTAAATTTTAAAATTGACTTCAGGTTTTGGTCTCTAGTTTCATTGAAGATAAACAGATTATTTTAAAATTTGTGGAAGTTCATCACTACTTGCATAACTGAAAAGCAGATAGTGAAGCTAAGTAAGACAATATCTTCTGCCTATTTAGAGAATACATTTGGCTTATTTCTATAATATTCAAACATAATTTTAAAAAATAACACAATACAATTGAAATTACACATTTTTAGGATCTAAGTTCTGCTAAATATCAACATTGTATTTCATACACTAAAATATTCTTGGAAATTAATCACAACAAAAAATTTCTTCAGCATTTACAGTGTGCTTCATTATTTTCAGTGTCAGTATTTATTAACTTGTTTTCTTGTAACAGACAGCCAAAAAATTCTCTAAATGAATAGTGACTTAGAGAAACCTTCTTTATAGAAGTATTCTCTGTTTAAGGCTCATCTCCAGCATTCATCATGTTTTAAATCTAATGCTGAATCTTGACTTGTACACAGATATGGGCTTTATTTCCATTTCTTTTTTTTCTTTTTGCCTTGAAATAATAAACAGAGGGATTTAGTTCTGAATATAAACTGAGATCTGCTACATATTTATATGTATATATGAATACATATATACTTACTTAGAAGGGAAATTAGAAAATTTCAGAAAATCCTTGGAATTCTCATTCCTGGAAATTATTGCATTCCCTTCTGTGTTTCTCTTCCTATTTCTTTTTCATTGAAGCTTTATTCTCACTGAAAAAAAATCATATGAAAATTTGGAATAAAATTACATTAAAAGACATCAATCCAATAAAATGTGATATTTCCTGAGCAAAGCCCTCTGCTTCTAAAAACTGCTGGTAACCTCTGTTGAGTGTCTGCAGGTTCCCAATTTTAAAATTTGATGGGACCTTTTTCTCACTCAATTATGTCTATGAAAAAAATAAAAGCTTGGTTTAGTCTGCTAGACTGTATTAAATGTGATAATAGATGGTTACATTTTTTGAAAATCTCTTTTCCTGCTATCTCTTTCAGGCTGAAAGACTCTGAAAAGGTTTTTTAGAGAAGAAATTTGAGATTTGTGCACTTGTATAAATCTATCCTTAATTTTAAGATGTAACACTCATGTCATTAAGATCTCAGAAGGACCTACCTGGTGTCCTGAATTTAATACTTTAATCCAGGACAGAATCAGAGAGAATCTCTCTCTACTACATCTTCTTGACTGGGTTGTTTTGCATAACTGACTGTTGGGAATTGGCTTGAAGCTTAGAGGGTCTGAATTCCAATATGCTAATTTGCCCCAGTCTTAAATATCTGTATGGCATTTAGGTAAGATTTGCAAACTTAGTTTTCCAAAAGAAATCACAGAAAAAAAAAACCTGATTGTATGATATCCACCCTATGTTTTTATAATAAATTTTATTAACAACACTGTCGTTCTGTCTTTATTAGTCCCTAGATCTGCTTGAAGAAAGAAACACAGATCTTTTGCATATTTTAATTTTTAACTTTCAGCTATTTACATATTTTATGCTATTGCTCTCAAGTCACAGGGAGATATATTACATAGTATGCAAAAATTACTAGATTCTGATCTCTGTTACATCTGAATAATAAATAATATAAGACTGTCTTACAATGGAAACAACAGCACAAGCACAAGATGTAAAAATGATTCAGAACTGGAGTTTATGAGAACATGCAAGTAAGGGGAATAGAGGTAAACAAAAATTAATCAAATATGTTTGTGAGAAAGCACAGAATAAATCTATGCAGGTTACTCTTCTCCATCAGGAATGTATAATTAGTCTTCCAAAATTTGCTTGCTGGCTCAGATCACAAATGTGAGCACGTCTTTGGAAGTTTACTCTTTTTCATTTGTGAGTCATCTCCATGAACTTATCCAATGCAATCAACTAGAGGGTTGCATAAAAATATTCTCTATAACTGGCTCCTCATAGGGGATGTCTGTTGTTTGCAGTATAGGGTGTGAAGTGGATAATACCTAAATGTCATCTGATTATGTTCTCTGGAGAGCAGATCTAAAATTTTGAAATCCTAAGGACCCCACTTCTTTCAGTATATCTGTACAGCCACAAAATAGTTAAAATTATTTCTTATCCCCTACAGGATATGAGAAATATTCCTTGGACATGAAGTTTTTTGAAACTCTTCTCTAAACAAAATCAAGTGAACAAGTTGTCTTATAGGAAGATATAGCAGTTGCCTCAATAAGGATCAAGAGGGTAATTGTTGTATAATGCTGCTCAATTTACCACTGGCTACAGTTTTGAAAAGAAAAAGCTGAGTATGCTGAGGGGGAACATATTGTAAATTCATGTCTTACCTCTATCAGCTGTTTTGGCTGATCATGGGCAGCCAGCTCAACATCTGTAAACCCTGTTCAGTAACAGAGCTGGAAAGCATGACTGTGAAGAATGAAAAATATGCTTGCAATGAGACAGGTAATCCTGCTGGCCAGCCCTTTAAAAATGGTCCTGAGTCCTGTTGAAGGCAGATTGTGAATCAGTGCATCAGAGTAAGAGAAGGCCACAATCAAATTGACAGTACTGTCAACTAGCTCGTGGTGGAAAGCAATTAGATTATGATGAATGAAATCATGCAGAAGCTGTAAACTTTTAATTAGAAGAAACCTCCCTGAAACATACAAAATTACAGCAAATTTCCAAAAAGGAAATGCAGATTCCTGTTTCCACTGCAAAAGTAAAATGAGACACAGAAGAACACAAATGTCTATTGAAAATACTCAACTAAATTTCCTTCCTCCTCCCTTTTTTTACCAACTCCTCTATCCCTTCACTCTCTTTCCCTGTGTTCATCCCCTCCACACTCCTCTGTGAGCAGGAATTCAAGGGGATTGAGGCCCTCAACAACTTGGGAGAAAAAGAGGAACAAGGATAGTCAAAATGGGGTGGGAGATTAGTGTTGGCTCACAGACAGAGTGGTGCAGGGAAGAGCAGGACTAGCCACTCCTGTTGCCTTCGAGAAAGCAGAATTGAAGGACACAGAAATCTTGGCATTCCCCCATAACCCTCTTTCTCTCAGAAACAGCAGGAATAGTTATGGGATAGTTATAGTTGTCTATGCTGGTCAGAACTAAAGACAGACTGACATTGTTTTTCATTGACTAAACAGAATTATGACTTCTACTTCCCATCCTGTAAAGCACACCAAGGATGGTCAACTAAAGTAACCTAAAAATGAAACTGTATGTAGTTTTATATTTTTAGTTTGAAATCACAACAAAACTGATCATACTCTACCATAGTAGAGTTTACCATGTAAAACCATTTTCTTCTTAACTGCATATCAACAAAACTTCAAGTAAAAAGTGAATAAAGCAGCTGATAAGGACAGGAGACTTAAAGTTTTATCCCCTTAATTTTTAATTGGTGATCCCAGACAGGATTCTCTCTTTTTCCAGTGTCCACATTTCTTTTCTGTAGTTTTCAGGTAACTTATCCACATTATTAAATACTTACCAACAATGTGATCTAGAAGTGTGAATGCTGAAATCTTTTATTTTAAATAAGATTATTAATTATTTTCTGGGAAATTAGAAACAAGCAAACAAGAAAAAAGGAATATTTGGATTTTTGTTATTTCATCAGAGTATTAACAAACTCTAGAACAGCTACATCATAAACAGAATTTCTCTGATGATTGTAAATCATGTATTGTGCCTGCCTATGGGGGCATGATGCCTATGATGATCTTAAGGTGCCTTCCAACCCAAACTATTCTATGGTTCTATGATTTTCTGTTTGCAGTAAGGGCAAGAACTACTAATTTTGATTTCTTTGATTATAGGTTCTGTCTTTAACTTTCCATGAAGCCAACTCAGGAATTTCTAGAAATGTTTCAATCTAGAGTATCATCTGAGAAAAGATGGCACAAAAAAAATTAAATTGATGTTTATTATCATCCATCCTGGTTTAGGATAAAAAGGTCCCTCTGAATGACAGATGCCCCCCTTTCCTCTCTCAAAATAGAGGAGAGGAAGGAATGAAGAGATTTATGAGTTTACAAAAATTCTAAACTACTTTAATAGATAATGAAATAATAGATAAAATTAAAAGATAAAAAGGTATACAATGTATACAAAACCATAGCAAGCTCCCAAGATGATGATCAGACACAGGGAAAGTCCCAGGCTGGGGTCAGTTTGGTCAGGAGCTGGATGCCATTCCTGGAGTCAGGAGTGCTTGGATTTGGATCAAAGGCACATGAACAGGCAGTGTCTTTCCCAGATGTCAGCCATCGAAGAAAGAGCAAAGACGAGGTCTGACCCTTTGATCCCTCAGCTTTTATACTGAGCATGGGGCAGATGGGATGGAATACTCCTGTTGGTCAGTTTTGGGTCACGTGCCCTGTACGCCCCTCCTTGCAGGTGGGACTCCTTATGTCTTTCCAGTTTCAGCCCCCCAGTGAGGCAAATGGTGAACTTTCTGACCTTGATTACCATAGTGAATAATGAAAATAAGAGCTTCTTGCATACCATTCCCTGGTATTATCAGGCCTTATCAGTCTGGGAGCAAATGGTTTCTGAACAAGGTGAGTTGATTTCAGAGTTTATTTAGATAGAAGAGGCCTCGCAGAAAAGTGAAGTTACCAACTAGAAAATTTACTCTATTTTACCTCAAACCAGGACATATGGATAAATGAATGGGAATATAATATGTATGTATTTCAATTCACTGTAGATAGGAAAGTTTAACAAGATATGTCTTTTCAGTCTCCATATAAGCATACAGTTGTCTACACTCAAGTGCAGAATCAATACAGAGCACATTAAAGGCTATGCATACAATGAAGTCGGAATGGCATGAATGGACACAGGTACACAGAGAAAGTGACTGAGAAAAGAAGAAATATTACATAGTATTTATTGCAGTTTATGTAAAATACTTGCTGTTTGAGTACAGATTCAGTATTATAACATATTAAATACTTAAATATAAATTTTGTTTATAGAAGAAAAGCAGCATTGAATTAACTGAGTTGATCCATTTGATGACTAAATACATCACTTTCCTTTCAGTAATTTATGTGTGTGAATTCTGTGATGTGACCTTATCCTTAGGACCAGCATTCTAGAAAAACAGCGCACTTTCCAGTTTTCCAATTGGAAATTTAACTGGGAATAACCACTGACGTCTGGAGTAATAGATAAAGACTGAAATTATGAATAAATATGTACCTCCCTATTCACATCTGCCATTAGTGTCTGTCTCCTCTTGGCAGCAAACTTGGCTTCTCTGGTTGAAATGCATTAATTGTCTGTAATTATGGTGGTGATGGTTTCTACTGTTTTACTGTTATACAAATCTCCATGAAGGGATATGGAGTTACACCGTATCATGTGTACAGTGACCCACTCCACTTTATTAAGCAAGCATTTACCACATTAACCTCAAGCAGCATTTGCCTACTTATGATATAACCCAAAGTAATAAACTTAGTTTATGCAGATGTAATAGCTATTATACTACATGCAGTTTACACAGGATACCAGTGCCAGTTTGCTTTCAACTGGAAATTGGCAGAACTATATAGCAACATCTAACAATGAAGACTGGTTGCATAATTTCTTTTAAGTATTTTGTTTTCAAGTTCATACTTGTTAAGTTACAAAGGCTTATTAGGTTATTATTTACTAGCAAAGAACTGCCAACATATGGAAATCGGGGGAGAAATTGGGGTAGTAGGGGGGAGGGAAAGGAGAGAGGACTGTAAAGAGCAAATACAGGAATAAAAATCAGTTTGAGGAACCCTGAAAATAGAAAGAGGAATGTTTCACATATTTTTCATGCTTTCATTGTCTTGCTTTTGCTGTAGAATTCTTGGCAAATTTATTTTTATTTCACTTCAAAACAATAACTGAGTAATTTCTACACATTTGAATAAACAAGTTATTGAATATAACTTAAGTGAGGCTGGAGAAAGGGGAATATAATCCCCATATTTAAAAAGAGAAAGAAAGAAGATCCAGGAAAACACAGGCCAGTCTCACCTCTGTACCTGGCAAAGTCATGGAGCAGATCCTCCTAAAGGTGTTGCAAAAACACATGGAGGATGACACAGAGGTGATTGGAGGCAAAAAACATGGCTTCACCAGGGGCAAATCATGCCTGACCAATTTGGTGGCCTTCTATGGCAGAGTAACATCATCTGTGGACAAATGAAGGACAACTGACATCATCTACCTGTAACTGTGCAAGGCATTTGACACTGTCCCTCATGACATCCTGGTCACCAAACTGGAAAAGATGGACCACTCACTGGATAAGGAGCTGGTTGAATGGTCGCACTCAAAGTCAATGGCTCATTGTCCAAGTGGAAACCAGTGACGAGTGGTGCAAGGTCCTGCACCTGGGTCGAAGCAATCCCAAGCACAGATACAGGCTGGGTGGAGAGTGGCTTGAGTGCTGCTCTGAAGAGAAAGACTTGGGTGTGTCAGTTGATGACAAACTCAACATGAGCCAGCAGTGTGCACTCGCAGCCAAGAAGGCCAACCAAATCCTGGGTTGCATCAAGAAGAGTGTGACCAGCATGTCAAGAGAGGTGATTTTGCCCCTCTACTCGGCACTGGTGAGACCCCACCTGGAGTATTGTCTCCAGTTCTGGAGCCCTCAACACAAGGACATTGAGCTATTGGAGTAGGTCCAGAGGAGATCCACGAAGATGGTCAAAGGGCTGGAGCAACTGCCCTATGAGGTCAGGCTGAAGGAGTTGGGGTTTTTCAGCCTGGAGAAGAGAAGGCTCAAGGGGGACCTTATAGTAACTTATCAGTACCTGAGGGGATCCTACAGAAAGGCAGGGGAGGGACTTTTTAATGTGATATTGGATAGGAGGACCAGAAACAAAGGATGCAAATTGGAAGGGGGTAGATTTAGGCTTGACATAAGAAAGAAATTCTTTACAGTTAGGGTGGTGAAACACTGGAACAGGTTGCCCAGAGAGGTTGTGGACACCCCCTCTCTGGAGGTGTTCAAGACCAGGCTGGACAAGGCACTGAGCAGCCTGATCTAGTGGGAGGTGTCCCTGCCAATGCAGGGGGTTGGAACTCGATGATCTTCAAGGTCCCTTCCAACCCAAACTGTTTTATGATTCTATGTTCCTATAATATATGCATTTATATTCAATGCACCATAAATTAGTTTTCAAGGGTATTAATTAACTGTATATGTCATCAACACGAGTAAGTTGTATTCAGTAATGTATATTTTGCTCAGGGAAGACAGAAGTACCAAAAGCAAGCCAGAAACTGACAATGATTCAATTTGCACAACTGTTAAATGAGTATAGACTGACAAAAACTAAGGGAATCACAGAACAACTGAAGTGGTGTTCCTTTCCTACTGGAAAGGAAAGATTGAATCAGCTTAATAAAATCATCATACTGTTACTTACTATAAGTTAAAAATACATTTTGGATTTCTCATAGAGTATTAGCATTCTTCAATTTCCAAAATGAGCACAGCTCTCTCAGCTCTTGGGAATACACATCTACTTTTCCCACTGGATGCCACTGTTTCATCAGATTCGAGCAAACAAAATCCAGGGAGAATCTTGAAAATTCATTGCTGGAAGAAGCCATTAATTCAGATTAAAAGAAAGGTTCTTAAGGAAAGATATGAAGCATGTTTTATTAAAATGCCTAGAGTGCAATTACTGTGGGTTTAGTATGGATTACACAAAATTAGAGATTGTATGAAGAAGTAAAAGAGAACCTAATTTTGAGTTTCCCAGGATAACTTACCAATAAAAAGGCATGAAAGAATAATAGAATAAATTACTGAGGTATAAAAGCGGAACATAATCTTTGAATAATACATCTATATGTTGCAACACCTTACTCATTTTGAGAATGAGCTTCTAATTTGAAATTTACTTATGAAGAAGCTTGTCACTAGCATTTAAAAAAAACCAGCTGAAATACTATGTAATTTTTTCTTCTTCTTTAAAATGTAATTCACACAGTTTGATTAGAGCTGTGATTTCAACTCAGGGAAAAAAATTATGACCTTTGTACGAAGGTCACTCATGAGGGTGATAAAGATGTGAAGTAGTTTAAGACAAATGGAAAATGATATAAATAACTAGAAAGGGGTTTCTGGTGTATCTCTGTGAAAACCTTTACTGTCTGATAGAAGTTGATATTCAGACATATCCATTTATGTAAAAAACATTAAAATTATAGTCATAATACATCTAGTTTATATGGATAGGAAAGGTTCAGGAATTGCAAATAAAGGCATGTATCCCAAGTCTTAAGACACAGAGATACCTTACTATATGGCTAATGTCTTAACTTCCTAATCCTCACACACTCACATATATGAGACAAACAAGACTGGTGCATAAATGGTTAAGGCTTATGCTTTCCTGCAGGCAAGATTGAGTCCTCTGGAATCCAGGGATCTAGGGTAGGACCCAATCATCTGGTGGCCATCCTCTCAGAGGCAAGGAAATGTGTTGCTCTCTTGGCCCAGTTGCCCAGAGGCTCATATTTATCCTGCCCCACAGCCTTGGTGCATGGGGCCAGCACATGTCAAGAGGTGGAATTGGGGTGCAAAATCTGGAAAGTAATTCTCCTGCCTGCATCACATGCACCCTGTAACTGTGGGAGTCATTTTCCCATGCAGGTGCCTTTGTTCTCTACTCACCTGGGCCTTAAATAAATAGCAGAATACTACTTTAGATCAAATACAGTGACAAGGGAATAATGCAGTTGAGCTTTCAGCTGTAGATCAACTGATAATAAAGCTTCCTTTTGGTCTTCAGATCTCAAATACATTACAACAAAGAAACAGAACCTGATTCTGAAAATATGCTTGTCAACAACAACAATTACATGAGCACATGAATACACATTCTGTAGGACTGAAACAAGGCTAGCAGTATGGCAAGTGGTCAGTGTCTGATCATCCATGCAACAGTTGAAAAGCATTTCTGTATGTCTGAAATGTTTAAGAAAATCCCTTTCATATTACCCTATTTTAATAGTGCCTAAAATGACCTGCCTAAAATCAAGCCAGCCGTGAAATAGAGCTATGCAATCTGACTTGATTCATTCTGTTTATGCACAAAATAATGATGGCTGCTGTGCTGTCATTATTTAATGTTAAAATTTTGTCTATATGATTTGCTTTTTTTTTTCTACTTAAAGCATGGAACTCACTAACCCAACTTGTCACTTAAATGTATTCATTCTAGACCCACAGTTGCTCTGTCTTACCCCACAGCTTTCTTAGTTTTCTTCTTCTTTTTCCTCTTTCTCCTTCTGTGGTTTGCTGTGGGGTTTTTCATCTCTTTCAAAGATTCACTCAGAATCTTGACCAGTAAGTATGGAAATTTCAAACAAAGATATCTCACTAGATGATAAATCAAGTACAGTCTTTCAGATTTATCTGTTCTTTAATGCTTAAAGTTACAATGAGCATGGTTATCATGCTGTATTTGAGGACAGTGCAAAAGAGAACATGTTCCATCATAAGCAAAGCTATCCTTCTGTGGTTTTCACAATTCAATTACAATGAAATCTTCCTATGACATTTCAAAATACTACGATATATAATTATTTTCTATGGAAAAATCAAAATTTTTTAAAAAGACTACCTATTTAACTAAATGCTACTGACAATAACTTGGTGATAATTTGTGATTCTTACTGATGATGCATTCTAGATGAGCCATAATTTATTTTAAGGACTGCCATATATCAAAATTTGTCATAATCTCATTGATGACCATGGAGTCACTTTGATTCTGGTAGATAAGAAAATTATTCTCTGCATTTTTTTGTCAGAGTTCATAGTAAATATTGAGAGATACAAACTGTCACTTTGAGGGACTGTTATAAATAATAGATGTTTTTCATATTATTTTTAAGATGTGATAAACAAAGCTTAGGACCCAGTAAAATTCAGGACATTATACCAAAGTATTATAAAATATTCTTTTATTTGAAATCCCTTCAAAAAAATAAAAGTCCACATCTATCGGATTCATTCTTAAAATTAAAATCCATTGCAGGTCTTCAACACAAGAAAGTGGTTTTTTACAGAAAGGGGTTAAGGAGAACATATCTCAAGAACTTTAAACTCTAAAATAAATGCTACTCCATGACCTTCATATATTAAAGTTAGTAGGAGATCTATCATTACATTTTGTTGAAAATACAAAAGCAGTTCTATTTCTGAGAAAACGCTGTATATAAGCAACCAATTTTTTTCAGAATATTTCTTTTCTTATTTTAAGCTACCTGCTCTCCCTTAGATTTTGTTCAATTTGCTAGCACTCTAAGACATTAAATAAGCAAATAAATTAATCTCTGCCCCTGAAGAGTTTCATTACACATAACTAAAATGACTCAAGAGTAGGCAAAACAAAAGAAAAAAATAGCAGCAGATAGAGAAGGAAGGAAATCAACTAGGAAATCCTCAGTTTTAATGGTGCTTAGCATAGCTTTCTGTTTGTTAGATTTTTATCTTTCACTGAGGAATAATACAATAAAAAATAGATGGGAGCTGTAGAACAGATGACAAAGATATCAATGTAAAAAGAGGAGTGTAGCCAGCAAGTAGGGACAACTGAGGAAAGGACACATGAAATTAAATGTGTGCCCTTAAGCATTCTACAAAAGAATCAGTTGCAGTCTGTGATAAGGGAGAAGTGCACGATATACAAAGCTGATCCATAAAAACTTAAGAGTACACAGCTTTAGAAGGTTTCAGGTCACAAAACCCATTGGGCAAGAGAAACAAATCTGAGGAGAATCATCTCATGGCTATGATAATATAGAGGCAAAAGTGGAAAAAATAATATTACATTAGTATAAAATTACTTTGGGGCTTGGGGGTATTTGTTTCAAGAAAGAACATCACTGTCAGAGGGCTAACTTCCATGAACATGAAGAGATTCGGAAAAAGAGGCAGTGAAAAAGTTAGTTTGGTTTTTTCTTATTGCTGTTTTGTTTTGTCTGCTCTATTTTTTCAAGCTACCTTTCGCAATACAAATAAAGGTCTCCTGCTTTGGAAGAGGAATGATTCAATATGTTGTAAAAGTACCAGTGGAATCATCCGAGTGGGAGTGCTTTAAGAGGTATTTACACCACTACAGAAGTAGCTAGCAAAGCATCAATGTAGTAATATATCTTTTTTAGAAAAGCCCTCCTTGGATTATTCCTGCAATGTCCTAAATCATTTTACAATTGCCCATTGGGGAATGTAGTAGAAAATGTAATCTCTTTCCTTCTCTCAAATCATCAAGTATACATTTAACTGCTTTTTGTCTTGACTATAAACTGTGTAAACAATTAAAGTCCCATAGCTCTATACAAATTCTAGATATAAAAAGTCCAGACATGGAAAACTACAATCACATAATTTGTGACTTTGGAAGGAACATCTAGAGAGCATCTTGTTCATCCCTCTGTTCAAAGCAGGATCCACAAAAACAAGTTGTTCAGGTTCATATCTAGATGGGGCTTTTTATACACTGCAAATATGACAACACCAGAACCTCTTTGGGAAATCTGTTCCAATATTTGATCTGTGTTAGCATAAAATAAAAAGGGGTTTGTGATTTGAAATGTAATTTCAATTTCTTCATGCTTGTCTTATTGTGAGATATTACTTAGAAGAGTCCAGCTCCTTTTTTGTTCCTCACTGATCAGATATTTATACACATAGTCCCTCCTGAGCATTTTGTCTCCAGCCTAAAAAGATAGAGCTCTTTTAGTTTCTCCTCATACTACAGGTACTCCAGTTTCTTGCTAATTACTATCAAAGATTATTATCTTTTTGGCCCTTCACTGGACTCTCTCAGTGAGTTGATCACCCAGTACGTTGATTTATGCCTTGTACTAGCAAAAACAGGACTGGGTACAGTATTTTTCCTGTATTTCACAAGTCCTAAACACAGAAGAAGGATCTTTCTCCTCAGTCTGATGATAACATTCCTGATAACATGTAGCCCAGGAGGCTATTAGCCTCTTTTCCCAAAAGGCTGGACCGTCAACTTGATTTCTATCAGGATACCCAGATGTTTTTCTGGAGCACTGCTTTTCAGTTGTCTGGCCCTCAGCAGGTACTGGTACCTGAGTTTTACTTCAACACTTCCTTTTGGTGAAGCTCTTGAAGCTCTGCCTGTTGAGAACCTGCCTGTAAGTGGTAGTTTTATCTTCTGCAAACCTGCTGTAGGTGCAGTGTATGTCATCCATATCATTAGTGAAGTGAAAAAGTACTGGTCCCACTCTTGACCCTTGGGGCACACCATTAGTGACTTCCCTTCAGCTGAACTTTGAGCCACTTATGATAGCTCTTTGATCCTGGCAGTTCAATCAGCTTTCCATTCACTTCACTGTCCTATTAACTAGTGTGTAATTCATCAGTTTGTCAATGAAATGTTATGACATTGTGAAAAGACTTGCTAAAGTCAAGTTATACAACAGCTAGCACCCTGCCCTCATCCACCCTGATAGCTATTTCATCATAGAAGGTGATTATCAGGTTGATTAGGCATGATTTACCTTCAATAAATCCATGCTGACAACTCCCAAAGGCCACCTTCTCCTTCATATGCTTGGAAAATTTTCCAGGTCTGTTTGCTACACTGACTGCCTGGATACTGAGGTGAGGCTGAGCAGCCTGCTAGATCTTCCTTCTTGCCCTTCTTGGAGATGTCAGATCTTACATTTAGTAACTTTATATATACCATATACCTCTACACATACGATGTTGGCCAATCTTCTGGAAGTCTGAAAGGAGAACTTTCAGCTGAAAAATGCCACAAGATCAGAAACAGATTTAGAAGTAAATGGTGTCATATACCTATGGACTGTGTGTTGAATGGAGTGTGAGTTGACCTTGCTGCAATGCCTAGTCTCAGCCCTGACAAAGATAGACAGGCACATTCTCCTGCTGGAGGCATATGTCATCATATCTGATGGTGTAGGATGGAAAGCAGACTATCTCTGATGGAAATACCTTGAGAGACAAAGACTTTCTGTGAATAATGATTAGTTCATCCAAATCAAATATGTTCCTCGATCTTAATTACATATTTTAAACTGTTATTTACATTAAAAAACCCTACTGCCATCACCAGGAGGAGTAAAAATCATCCAAACAAAAACAAATTTAAAAAAAATTTATAAGTAGCAATAAGTCTCTCATACAGGAAAAAATTTCTGATAAAGTTAAAGATATAATGGACCAATTCAAAACCAATTTTCCATGGAGCTGCAAGGATGCTACCACTTTGACAATGATTATAATCTAAAAATGAGATATCAAAAATGTTTTTGAATTACATAGATTCACCAATGCAGTTTTCTACTTTTTTTTCTGTAAACTGTAGCCAAAAAGCATAACAAGAGCAAAAACATAATCCTTACATTTACATCGTAGCAATGGTGTGTCAAGGACAAATAATATCCCTGCACACTGCACAGAAAGATGAATCCTCTGAAGTATGAGCTATTAGTTTTATGCAGGATAGAAAGTATTTTGCTGTGGAATACCAACACAAAATGGTAGCAGGACATTTGTTTCCACAAAAGTGGGGAACTGAAATGGAAGCAGTAAGAAATGAGTTAAAAGAGAAGCAGGGGATATGGCCTTTGCTTCCCAACCAGCAGACCAGCGTATTGTAGAATCACAGAATATCAGGGATTGGAAGTGACCTCAAGAGATCATCTAGTCCAATCCCCCTGCTGGAGCCAGAACACAAGATCTTATACCTCAGAGTACTGCATGAACTGCACAATACACCGTGCTCTCTCATTTGTCCATTGCTAGAACTTCTAGCCATTTTGTACGTAAAATATTTTTTTATTTAAAAAATACAAAAGTGTTGTCAAATACTTGGTTATGATAACCAACAAAATTTAAATGTCAGTGAAATACATTATAGGAAATTAAATACATATAAACTGCTATTTGATTCTTACTTACAATACATTGCATGTGTCTCTGTTTATTTCATTTTCTTTATTTACCTAAACTATATCATCTAAACATAGCACAATAAAGACATTTACAAGTCAGGCCACAAAGACGGGTGATTATTCTCTTAGTTTACCTACAAATTTAAGTATTTTAAAACTGCATGCATTTACAATGTGGTAAACAACTATCAAATAAGAAAATTAGATCTGTTGTCTCATAGCCTTTTCCTGCATGCTCTCTTCCCAAAAGCACTTCTTAAAAATAAAGAATGCAACATAGGTGAAACTTCATTTCCTAACAAGAAAAAACTTTTCATTTTCAGGTAAAGCAGATCTATTTCTCCTTTTTCAAAAAAAATCAAGAAAGCCATTAGCACAGTGACAGACATGTTAACACTTTTCAATAAAGAATTGGTTGCCCATAAACTGCATATTGGTTTCAGCATATTTAAAAATGACTTCTCATAGAAGTACACTGCTGGAAAAATCTAATCATTCTAAAAATTAAGTACCTCCAGAGAAGTGTTTCTTTATCTATAGATGGTGAGATATATGCACACAAAAAAAATAATGGTAGAATAAACTGGAATATTTTTCACTTCTCTTACATAAAGTTTTGACTCTGCATTCCATACTATGTTTACTGTGCTTTAGTAATTTCATGCAGTTGAATGTAAGAGTTATTTAAGAGTAATTGTAGATGGGATAAGATAGTCATGGCAAAGTTTGGGTTGGAAGGGACCAATTAAGTATAATCTATCCAAAAATTTGGCTTCTTTTTTACTCTTATAAAGTTATAAAGTTTTTAGGACTAGAAATGACAAAGAATGTCATCATGATTTGCTAGCATCTTGAAAGAGAATATCACCCTAGATATAGAGGTCGGTACTGGTACAAAAACCTTTCCTTCTCCTTTACAATTAGTATCCTGGCAATTAGCCAGACTGATATCAACCCAGAAGTACAATTCAAACAATACATTCTCAAGGTTCATGACAGCTCATTGCTTCTTACAAGAGGTTTACATATAGAAAAGGAGAATATGAATGTCATTTTTTTTTTAAACCTTTTAACTTCAGTCAAGACAGCAAAATTTCTACTAATTCTATCCCCACTCTTTTTGGTCTTATTGTTATAATAATTCATAATTTTTCTGGAGGAGAATTACTAACAGAACATCATGAAGACAGAGCATGCTTTCCTTGCTCCTTACCCTCCCTTACAGTCTTCATAAGACTGATGTGCTTGATAGCCATTGGCTAGGTAAAGTAGATTCCTGAACAGCTATAATATGTCTGAAGGTTTTAAACTGCTTTAGTGAAGAATTGTTATCAAATTAGACAAAAGCACATAACAGGAAAGCAACCAGAGAATAATAATTTGTATTTGCTATTAAAATAATTTATGTTTCCCAAGATAGTATGCAATAAGAAGATGCTGTCTTTTTCCTGGTCAATGAAAAAACAACAAAAACCCCACAAAACCTTAAACTGATGGGAACAGATCTCTTTGAAAAATGTTATTTTTAAAGATTAGCCAATCAATATATGCATCAAAAACTGCTTAAAACAGTTATTACAGTTTCCCTGTTTATTTTTAAGTGACAAAGTTAAGCACAAGAAGACTTTTATTTTAATTCCAGTATATATATGAGTGAGACACAGCACAAGTTTACCTCTTGGTCGCAAATACTGAATTAAAACATCAACACAACTGTTTTAACTGTGATAATGTAGACTCAAGCCCTATTTTTTGACGTTGTACAATGAATTCTTCATTCAGGATAGAGTTGCTTAGTAAAAGCTGCAGTATATTTTGCCTGAATTTAATAGTTAAGCTTTCAACTGGAATGAATCATTGACTTTGATGACATTATTGACATAAATTGATGAAGTTTGTATTTATGGATAAGTAATTCTGATATCAAACTAATCTTAAAAATATGTCCTAAAAAGCTTATTTACACACTCAGGAAGCAGGGGGTGAGTCACAGGAATTATCACTAAACTATGGGCATGTAACTGAAGCTTATAAAGGAAAAGACTAATCTCTCTACAGATTCTCTAGAATGGCAGAATAAACTCTGTATTACCTTATGAAGCATCTTTTTTCCTCACAGATTATACATATAGCCTAGAAGAAGAAGTACCATAGTGTAAGTGTTTTGCTTAGAGGCTTAGATTCAAATTATATATTTCACTCACATCTTAGAAATTTTGATGAATGAATACTAAACTTTGATGATGCTGCTTGGTCTTACACCTAGGTGTTTACCGAGAGTTTATAAATTCAGGTTCTTATCTCTGGAACTGTCACTATTTTCTCTATATGTATATACTGTATATACTATACTGTAGTTCAAGATATGCAATAAGGGCTGTTCATTGTATAAATAATTTATTCCAAGTAATTAAAATAGAGAATTAAGTGTTGCTTTGTTTTGTTTTTCTAAGAAGAGCTCTGACACTGCTAATAAACCCTATAGGATATGAAAAAAAAAATAATTACTAACAGAAGAGACTTTATGTGACATACTTTTTCCTCTGTTAAATAATATCATAGGTTGAAACTGCAAATAGTTTTAAATATCTTATGTATATGTGTCAGTAATTAGTAATCCAGATCTTGAAATACTATTGGCATATTGGGAACATGTTCTAAACAATATTGGAATTGCTGAAGTGAGAAAATACAAGTCTTTCTTTTTGAGTGTTTTTGTCACTGCTCAGACATATGGTGTATTTCTTCTGAATGTCATTAAATTATTTGCACATAGTCCTTGGAATGGCCTAAGGTATGCACTTCATCTACATTCCATAGTCATGTAAAATTTTAATTACTTTGCTCCTCTGTTGGCTAATACAACACCTATTCTGTTGTGCTACTAGCTTAATGTAGCCTTGTGAATAGGGTACTTAACTGTGTTACAAAAGGGTATGGGTTCAATTCCTGTAGAGGATTTACTTTCATTAAAATTTCTTTCATTAACATTACTTTCTTCTTGCTGGGATGTGACAAAATTAATTTTTATTATTAAATTATTTTTCTCATATTTCTAATTGATGTATCCAGAAGCCTGGGAGCATGCAAACAATAAGAAAGACATTAGATACACAAAAGAGATCTCTAGACAAAGTTTTCTGTTTTATATTAAAAGACTTATCATTTTGTAAAAGAAAAGTTTAAATTCTGTCTTAAACTTCTAAAGGAAGATTAAAATTTGATCTGTAGTTAGTAATCTTTATGTTAGTAACCTTTTTTTCTACATAGGCCTAGATTTTGTTTTTTTCAAATGCTCCTTTCAGGATAAGAGTGAAAGGCTCAAAATGGCCTCTCGGCTGTGTAAGCAGTATTTACCTACTAGCAGAAATGTAAAACTGTAGTATCCTAATTACACACACAAGCCATAGTTCAAATTGCTTCATCTCAAAAAATATCACTTTAAGAGTTGTACTACTCTCTACGGTTTTCAGGGAAAACAGCCTAACATGTCTGAAAAATCAGTAAGAACTGAATTTTTCCTTACTAGTTTATGATTATTTCTACTATGTTGTAATGTCTGTCCACAATGCTGATTGACTTTCCCCAGAAAGAATGCTTTATGATAAATTAATAACCTGAAAGACAGAAAACAATCACTTGGAGTGTAAATTGAAATAAAATACAGTCTCTTGTAATAAATCATACTTTAAATTAAAATTGCACGCTGGACATTTCAATACAGTGTATCCCTCTCAGAGTTTTTCTTTTCAATCATTAGAATTACTATCATCTGTCATTCACAGGAAATAGTGAAGATTTTGCTATGCAGATACTAGAGCATCTAGGAATTGCTGGATAGAAAGCTCAGTGATCTCATGGGAGGAGTGACCTACTAAAAGGAAAGATGAAAATGAACAAGCCCCCATCTTGTTGCAGCTGCAGAATAGCATTTTGGACGCAGTCCACTCACTTCTTCCTGCAAATTACTGAGAGAATGCAGCTGCTGTCCAACATGTTTTCTAGTGGGATCAGATCACAAAAAAACAAAACCCCAAATAACTATTAAAGGATCTTGGCTTCATTTGCTTCTAATATAACCACATATTTCAATCTGGCTATGCTGAAGAGATTCTCATTATGTTTTGTTTTCTACATAATTCTATCATGACCCACCAGTCACAGTATTCATCCCATCATGCTTTGCTTACATCGATGATGTTGTAGCTCTAAAACTGGGCCAAGGCTTCTAGCTCCTCTTGTTCATTATTTTTACATACAATAAGTTACAAAACATAGAGTGTATAATATATGATACATAACATATGATATTATGTAATTTACAATAATACAGGAGTATTTAGATTAATAGACTACTGATTACTATTAGATAATACGGGTTATTATTAGATAATAATATGTTATGTTATTGTTCACAATCTATAATAGACTTATACATATCATTCTATCATACATTCTTTCAGAAGGTGCAATACTTTAAATTTTGTGCTTTCATACTACATAATATAAAGCTGAAACTTATGGATTTTTCTGTGGAACACAGCCAGCACTGCTCATGAGATTAAAGGAAACTGGTCTTTTTACATTGTCTGGGTGAACAAGACTCTGACTGGTGATTGAGAAATCACTGCAAAACAAAATAAAAAAGGTTTGTTGTTAACTTGTGAAAATGAAAACGGTATCCTTCAAAATAAATGTTGTGAATATTGTGCTTTTTTTTTTGCAAAATGCTTATTTTTTTATAAATATGTATAATTAGATCTCCTTGTGAAAGGACCTATAATATATAATTTAGATTCCTCAAAAATTTGTCCTGTCCTTAAATCAAAATTTTTCAAGTGTTTTTTAGCGTGAGTGTTCTAATTCCTGAAGTAACTCATTGCAATATGAAGCTGTCTTTTGCTTAGTAAAGAAAAAGAAAGCTCTCTGGTAGTACAGACAAAATAATCAAGGCTAAGTAGATTTGATCATAAATTTGATCATGTACAGTCTCAATAATTTCCCACTCGTGAAATGAAGAAGGTGTTTCTGATATGTAATCAAAAGGGTAATTTATTTTCTTCACTCTGAATCAAGAGCAAATTTCGGGTATGCAGAGGCCCATACACTCAGTGGTGGATTCCATGAAAACGAGTGACTGTACATATGTAGGTTTGAGGTGGCATTCTCAGAGATAGTAGGCGCAATACAGGGTTTTGGGGTTTTTTTTGGCTTCTACTTGTTTCATAATTCTTCAATCCTGTCTCATATTACAGTCAACAAAGCAGAGAAGATACTGTGTTTATATGCCATCCCACTTCAGTAAAAGCAGTGAAACTTTATCTGAATAGGCAAGTAAAAATTGAAACACCTCTTAGGTATAAAACCTGTCTTCTGTGGGGCTTAAACAATAAAAAGGCCACAATAAAAAAGAACACTGCTAGTAGTAATAAAAATATTATACAAATATAAAAGAATAGACTGAAGATGAGATGAAATAAAATAAAATACAAGCAGAAAAGCTGACATATTAGTTAGAAAAAGTGGGAAAGAGTGTAGAGGGACACATTACAAGACAGCTATGTAAGAGAAACCCATAAAGGATCATACATTTTCTTAAAATGAAAGAATTCAGTGAACACAGCAAAACAAAATCCATAAGGTCTTCTTGAATTAATAATAAGGATTTTCCTGCAGCATCTGCAATACCGCTATATATACAAATGCTTTGTATACTAAGTTCTGTAGCTTTATCATTTTTGGGAAAAATCCAGATGTCACAATTGAGCACTACAATGCTAAATTAGACTTACATTGCATCTATGTGAACTATGATCTCTCATTATACTTATTGTATATTTTGCTTATTGTAGTCATCTTACAGTTTAAGGCTAAAATGCATAGAGAACTGAAAATAAACCCTCCTATCAGCAGCATGATTTATAGCAACTAAATATCATTTATGAATATAAAATAATAAGGTAGTTCTGCTGCCTCATTCCTTAATTATTTATAATCAGGCATAATAAACTTTTCATGAAGATATGATACTGTAATAAGGGTGAACACAGAAATAAATATAACTTGAATCTAAAATTGGAGATGGAAAATAACTATGCGAAAAAGCAAAAACTATCCTATATATAAACTTCTCATTGAAAATGCTATGAAACTGTAGTGTAAAGCAAGGAGCAGGTCACATAGCTCAGTACTTAGAAGAAAAAAAAAATATCTGACACAGCTAAAAGTCAGCCTTTGCAGGCTGCTTTCATTCCACAGTTAATGGGGAAATCTTCAGATTTTCAATAGTACATGAACAAAGGAAAGAAGGGTAGATAAATGTATAGTGCCACAATAATCCGGAAGAGTATCTTTGTCCTTGGCTCCCGTGGCAAATTAAAAATGTCCAGACTGAAAAAACATATGAAACACAATGTAACATCCTGCCCAGTCTCAAAGAAGACATCTGTCAGCCAGCTACAAATGGTCATAACATCACTTCAGTCCATTAAACTCACTGCAGAAAGTTAAGACTCTTGAGACAAAAAATTCACTCACAAACTGTAGAATTTACTGAAATGTTATTTTCTTATCTATGTGTTGCACTTTTATGCTCTTACTTGAAATAAAATATTTAATTATTAATTAATTTAATTAATTAATTAATTAACTTAATTTTTCCAATTATTCTCAGCATTATCTGCCCCGTTTCCCTTTCTAAGAAGCACAAATGCTTCACGATACAGTTTTCCGCTTTCATTTTTAATTCAGTTGGCATAAATCCACTGTTGTTGCATACTCTATTTTCTGTATCAAAAAGCTCATCATAAAGTCAGTGCATAAAACTGGCAGACTGGTTATTTTTTCCCAGCATATATTCAAGTATAATCCTGTGTTATCAACATATCTTAATTCTGTTTCTTTATTAAGTAGAAGGGAAAAGAAAGTGAAATTATCTCCCTTTCCGACCCCAGTGGGAAATCGGTTCATGGAGCCCTCAACACAAGAAGGACATTGAGCTATTGGAGCGGGTCCAGAGGAGGGGCACGAAGTTCAGACTGGAGAAGAGAAGGCTCAGGGGGAACTTTACAGTAACTTATCAGTACCTGAGGGGGTCCTACAGAAAGGCAGGGGAAGGACTTTTTTATATGATATTGGATGGGAGGACTAGAAACAATGGATGTAAATTGGAAGGGGGTAGATTTAGACTTGACATAAGAAAGAAGTTCTTTACAGTGAGGGTGGTGAAGCACTGGAACAGGTTGCNATTCTATGATTCTATGAATAGCGGCATCTAAGCACTTAATGGACTTACCAACCAGCAGTCAGTGAACTACACATTCAGGATCGATTTTTTCAATACAGTGGGAAATATTATTTAACATTTCAACAACTGTAAATATCCCTCTAAACTCCAAGACACTTTAAACACACATGCAAATACAGGCACTTCGCTTCCCCCAGCCTCTCCCGGTCGTGCAAGTGTCCCCAACACCCCCTGGAAAGCGGCGGTGACTCCGCCTCCGCCGCCGCACTCTCGGCGGTGCCGGGCACGCAGCAGGCGCGGGTCCGCGGTTGCGGAGAGCAGCGCCCCTGGGGACCCGAGGGGAGAGGGAAGCGCTTCCCAGCCGTTCGCGGCCGGCAGCGCCCAATCACCTTCCCGACCCCTTCCACCTCCACCTGGGGTCTCCGCATTCCTTTCATATTGCTTGAGGAACTGGCCAATCTTTTGTTCCAAAAATCTCTTCGTAAATTTTTCTCAGTTGATTAATCAGTTCGATGACCGCCTTCCTCTTTAAAATGATCAGTTTGGGGAAAATGCCCTCCCAGACAGTTTTAGTTGTCACAATTGTTTACGCCTTCACTGCTTTCAGAAGCACGTCCTCTTACCTTCTTTTTCTTACTGTCCATCTACTTTCAACACATTTCTTGCACAGTGCCCAAGGCCTTTGATTTTAATGCACTCCTTTCCATTTAGCCTAGTTATCTTGAATATTTATATGGGAATACACCATGCTCTTTAACCTAAAACTCTCTATCATGCTAATTAACTTCTAAATTTGCTTTTATACTAAGACTTGTACTTTGTATGTTTTTTATTCTGCCATATATGCAATTAAACTCTTCAGAAAACTGACTCCCTATATGCCTGTCTGTGGTATGACTCTTCCATGAAGACAAAGAGCAGGCCTTTTATCATTTCCTTTTCCCTAGCCTGTTAAATTTAATCCTTAGTTATGGCCTTATGTTCCTCTCCACCACTGCTTATAGGTTAAAGCATTTCCTGTGAGAGTACTAAGCTTCTGTCTTCAGGACACAGAAACATTTCTGCTTAATAGACCTTGTACTTTCCCAGTAACATCAGCCAACCAGTCTCATTGTACAACTGCATGCCCTTCCCTACATATGCACTCTTCTGTGGCATAGAAAGCTTCAGGTAAAGAAGACCATAGCAGTATCTGGTTTTTTAAATTCATCTGCTTACAGTCAGTCCTAAAAGCACTGTTAATGATCAGATAAGAGAACAACACCGAGTGGTAGCCACTGAGTGGAAGCAGAATAGGCTTGCTTTCAGAGCTGCCTGGGTTATGGAAAATTTCATTTCACAGGGTCTATTCTCTTGTCTGTTGTTTTTGTTGGCTGACTTCATGATTTATCATGCAAAGTTTAAAAAAGAAAATGCATGATCAGAGAAAATATATTTCTAATTATAACCAGTGTACAGGTGGAATGTCTGGTTTACTATCACCGATGTTTATCACTGAGATGGAAGAAATATGATTTTATTGCTTATATGATGCACTGATCTTGCAGTTCATGCTCTTATTTTAGTATTTAGGGTACTAATTCTGGTTAGTTTTCTTATTCTTAAAGAAAATTTACCAGATAAACTGCAGTGTGTACAGATTTTCCATGAAAATGTAGTGTTACATAGCTATGAACTTCAATTTCACAGCTTAGATGAATGCTCACTAATTTCCACAGATGTAGATGAGCTAAAAGCATTCTAAATGTCAATAACATTAGTGCAGTTACCAGTATTTTTATAGAATTTTTTTTTAAGTCACAGTTTTTGTATTGTCCACAAGATTTTCATTCAATTTTTTGTGCCTGAATGGTAGAATATTGTCAATATGACCAAAAAATGATTATTTACTGAAGTGGCTGCATTTGTGCTTTTCTGCTTTTGAGTTATGCGGTTATGTTATACCTCAAGAGATGAAAAATGGCTATATGCAAAAACCAACTAGAATCACTGAAAATCCTATAACTGAGCAAGTTAAAAACACATTTTGTTATTTAAACAATGTGTATGAAAGGAAAATAATGTGTTCCTTGAACTGCATGTTAGATTTATGCAAAAGCAAACAACCCAGAGGAAGCTTAAGTAGCATGTAGAGGATTTCTGAAGTTGAATTGTTATTCAAAGGTGTGTACATAGACTGTTACATTAGAAATATTGGTAAAACATAAGGCAGGTTCTTTGAACACTTTGAATTATGCAGATGAATATTAAATGTAAATTAATGTACATAGTTGCAATGCACATACATCTTCATCACAGACTTGTGTAGCTCTCTATATTAACTTCCAAGTGTAGTCATGCCTGCCTTCACACAGTAGTACTTAATGATAGACTTCAACACACAATGAAGATGTAATTTTTATTAATTCATTACTGTTCAAGATGTAACATACTATTTGTATAAAACCAGAAAATTTTTATTTTATGAAAACAAAGAATTAATGACGTGAATTTTTTTTCTCTCTTTCAATCTTGCAGTGTAAGAATATAAGTTATTTTTGTCAAACAAAATAATTTTTCAGAAGTGTGTCAGGGAATCATCGATTGCATTGAATTGGACGCGACCTTCAAACATCATCTTGTCCCTTGTGTTAAGAAGGGACAGAGGTTCCACCACCTCTCTGGGAAACCTGTTCCAGTGCCTCATCACCCTCTCTACGAAGAACTTCTTCCTAATATCCAGTCTAAACATCCTATTGCTACATGCTTTTGCAAAGAATCCCTCACCTGCTTACTTGTATGCTTCCTTCAGGTACTGGAAAATTAAGATTCTTTGTCTGTGTTTTCAAAATACAATTCCTTAAGTCATTCCAATGCAGTATGACATGATGAATATGACTGTTTTCTTTGAAAAGAACTAGGACTCCAAAGAGATGATGCTAATAGTTCCTACAAAATTCCTTTTCAACCTCCAGTGCTGCAAAGATCCTCAGGCAAATATTCTTACTGCTATAGTACCATGGTAAATTGTTCAACAAGAGAAGATAAGATCTACGTAAGACACTTGGATGTAATAAACTATCCCCAGGGCAGGAAAAGTAAGAATCATGTTTTATATTGCTCTGCTGTCACAAAACAGTAGGGAGATCAACACATTTCGTAATTTGAAGAATTTGCCTGTCAGTGGCATACGCATGTCAGGAGGAAGTGTCTGGAATAGACCTTCCTATACAATATTTGAGCTCTGCTACTGAGTTATGATTTTATTCATAGTTTGACCTTGAATTTTCATAGGCATTAAAATGACAATAATTTCTTCCAATCCTAGACATCATTACTTTAGGTCATAAATCTGCAAAACTTTACAATAGCATAACACTTTTCTTTACCAGTTCTATACAAATTATATATTTTGTCACTCTATATTGTATTAATTTATTGGGATTTTTTCCCATGGATAAATAAAATGCAGTTATATTGAAGTTTAAAATACATTTGTACCATATATAGTGTTTAAGTCATTCAGTCTTATGGATATCCTATTAAAGACTTCTCCCATTAAAAAATATAAAATATGTTGATATCTTTATTAGGTAAAAAATTTTCAATGAACTGAAATGTAAACATTTTCTAAAACATTACTGGAGTGTTAGTGCACCAATGAATGAGCCAAGTAGAAAACAAGGAAGAATGATGGCTAAAGATAATTTCAAGCCAATTTTTTTTGATAATTTTTATTACATGTTGCAATTTCAAAGTAATGTTAGTAATAATATTATAGATAATTTCTTATATAATCCAGACAATTTTCTGTTTTCTAAATGTAGGTGAATTACAAAAATAACTTATGGAACTGAGATCTCTCATACTGATAATACCTAGAATGACAGTTTTGTAGGCACAGTTATTTCTGGCAACATCCAAGAAATTGCCATCAGCACATGACATCAAGACCAAGGAAAATAGTTCCCTTTTTCCTACCTGGCAGCACTTCCCCACTAAAGTTTCCCTTTTAATCACTCCTTCTCTATATACATTTATGAGACATTTATTTTGATATTTGAATGAACTTTGAAATGTCTTATTTTGTGATCAAAGAATTCTCATATAAAAAATCATGATTCAACTCTGCAAATTAAATTATGCAAAAAAATAGTTTATTAGTTGAGATATAGCTGCAATTAATTTTCATTAGATTTGTTAGTTATTTATTAGTTATTCAGACAATTTCAGACAGAAGCTAAAAATATTTTAGTTTTCCAAATGAAATCAAAACTTGGAAAAACTAGTTCTCGGTACAATCATATCTATTTGTCTCAGAGCAAAGTATTTTTTATAAGATTTCAGTTTCTTGTTTTAAACTCTAATAAAAAAATCTATTTGAGATGACCTTTAAATGAAGTGATGATTCAAAATTAAAAAGTGTTGAGAAAATATTGAATTTTAAATAAATTTTAATTTATTTAAATAAACTGTTTTCTTCTCTAATTTTTATTCATTAAATCAAACCTAATGGAAAATACTAGATTTTCTACTACTTAACATTGTTTCTACAACTTAACAATGTTTCTCCTCCTGTTAGGAAGGGATTCCTTAGGATAAAGGGAGAGATTTAACAAGCATATTTAATATCTAAACACCATAAACTGCATCTAGCAGTAAAATAATTTTACTGCTAGATCAACATGGCTTGTCCTTACACAAGCATGTAGGCATACTGATTGTTTGCTAAACATATTAGCTGATCAAGTAATAGCAGCATTCAAATAGTTGTATTAAATAACCATTAATGAAAGTAAGCATTACTAAGGCACATTCCTAGCTCTATGGCCATTTTAAAAAAACCTCAGATATTACTAGTTTTAGCACTATTATTCATCTACTGACATATCCATCAGCATAGATAGAATCTATTCCATTCAATTTCTATTTTTATATCACCTTCATAACTGTAATAATGAGTAGCTTTCAGTGATGAATAAAGTGTCATTAGTAATATTTTTCCTGTAAGTTTTTCTCCCTCTTTCTCTTATCCTTCATAATGATTACTGTGATAGAAGATTTTTAGTTAAATACAATGTAACACATCCTTGACTAATTATACACCAAACGACCTTTTAGTTGTTTGGCTCCTAAGCATTTGGAGATTTGACACATAGCAAGCGTTGAGATTTCAGATATTTTTAGTTCTACAAGTATTTGTCAGATCACTGCAAAATTTGTTGATCACATTTTCTAGTAAAATAGACACAACAGTAGCTTTTATTAGTCAGATAGATTGTTTTTTAGCTTAGCAAAACCTAGCAAAATGTTATAAATAACCCAGAAAAGAAGCTAATATGAGCCTAGATGCTTAAAACCTGTCAAGCAAATAGATCACATATATACCAGCAGCAAGCTTTTGATCCATTCATGAAGTAATTATTCCTTTTGTGTTCACTTCTCAATTCACACACATTTAAGACAAAAAATGAGAAAAATAATTGAAATTTTGAGATTAAGTTAACTTTGTGTTATCAAAAGTGTATATCTGAGTCTGAATGTTGTACAGCTGCCTTAAACTAGAAACAACAGCATTTAAATGCTCATGTCATTTATAAAAAAGGGCAAATAAAATTCTTAGTATACAGCACTGATTGTTTTTACCAAGGAAAACTTTATATCAAGAGGTTAGAATTATACTACATCTTTAAACAGAAAGTTAACATTATTCTTATTTCCTAGATAAAAGGCAGAACAGACTTCTCTGAAGAATTATGGAATATTTAATTGCTTTAATTCATTTTGCAAATGAGATTACATTCCAGCTTCACCCCATTACTTCTCCCCTCTCTGCCTCAATATTCAATACTTTGTAATTACTATGAATAAGATTTATAAAAGAATTTAATTGCCTATCTCCTTTTGAAATCTCAGCCTTGCTGTGAGTCTGTAAGTCACAACCCCTGGTTTTAACTTCATCTCCCAGCATAATCACATGCAATGGTAGCAGTGAATGGGTGGAAACATCCTCTATAAAAACTGAGGAAGCACCCCACTTCAAAGGCATCCCTCTGAACACTGGTACCATCTTCCCTCCCACCATGGAGTAAAAGCCAGGTAGTGCAACTCATTAGTTCTGTCACAAATGTAACTCTATCAAAAAAAAAAAGTAACTTGTACTGGAATTGTGTCAGCATGTAGCCTTTTCTGTGATTGAGTTTTTAAAACCATGTTAGTTGTTTTTAACTAATACTTCAGCAAGGCATTGATAATTCTTGGACTGGTTGGTGGGGAAGAATAAAGGCAGGATATTTGAAAGATAATTCCAATTCACAGCTCAGAAAATCCAGAGTTCAAATGTTATTTTCCACTATTTTTCATATTTTTTTCTCTTGTTTTTCCAATCTGTATATTCCAGAGAGCATTGTTTTCCTGGTGCACTCATAGTGAACTCATACTTTCCTCTCCAGATTAATCCTGTAGTAAACCTTTATCTCTGTATATTCCACTGCATGTAACCCTGTGTTAATCTATCTCATTGTATTAACCCTATTGAGGTGAGTATAATTAAAAAGAAGTACAGACATGTGATTACTATGGTCCATTGTGTTTAACTGAAAGACTATCCAGGAAGAAAATGGCATTTGAAAATGCTAATAGGGCCCATGGTGGCACCCTTCCTGGGGTGAACTGAAGCATAAAGCAGTGAGACATGAGCAAAACTTTCAGTGACATTATAATGTCAGATATGCCAGAAGTACAGGTGGTAGCTCAGATGTGAGTTCTCCAAATCCTCACTGTCAAAGGAGAAGACTGCCCTGGATGATGCCACTTCCCCTGGAGATACACCTGATGTCTGCTGCAAGGGAACTGCTCAGAGGTAAGGGTGAGCAGTCACATATATTTCTGATACAAAGCTGAAGTAGAAACAAGAATGTTCAACTGAGGATGTGGATATGATTAAAGCTAATTCAATGGGATTAAAGAATATGGCTTTGTATCTTTCTCATAGAAACAATTGAATGATGCAGCTCATGTACGTGGAATAGCTTTCATTATTCTATAGCTTCTAGACACTAGGAGCACATGCTTGTCCGGGATGTCAATTCACTCACTATTTTTTTACAAAGGTACAGAAAAGAAATCAGTCAGGATGCAATAACTAACTGTATTGGATTGCTGACATGAAAAGAACTTGAGATGGTTTTTGTGTGAATTGACAAGTGTCCTTTGGTTTTGCAAACACAGCTTTGCTTTTTCTAATAAATGTGTCTGAAAATCTTATACCTGAAAATCATATCAGTCAACCTCCCAGGAATTTGGGAATAAATCCTTTTCTTTAGAATTATCATCACCAAACTTTTAACTTTTTGTTATTATTTACATACCAAATGAATTGAAGATACATCTTTTTGCAGATGTAGAATTACTTAACAATGCAGAAGATGAAATGGAAGCTTTTAAATTGAGCTGAGCTGTATATGTGTGATTTCTTACATTGAAGAAGAGAAAGAGAGGAACTAGAAAAAGGTTGCTGATGACTATGATAATAACCACTGCAAAATGAGGTAGTATTATGGCTTTTCACTCCATTTTTTTGTCAGTACTGCTGTTTTTGTTGCCAGTGTGGGTCCTGTAGAGCAAATTTTTCAAACAATTATTCTATGCCACAATACACTCAAAGCCTTATTCTTTTAGTTCTTAGTATAAAGCACTGACTGTTTTTAACAGTGTTAAGAGTGTTTATGAGTATCAGTGTTATCACAAGGGTGTGGTAGGAGAGCTGTCTGCTACAGAATTGTTCTTGAGTGGTACTAAATGAAAGTAGGTAGGTTTAACTCCTGATACTCGCTTTCACTGGAGGAAGAGAAATACCTCAGTGAGCACTAGGCATGTCTTGTAATAGTGCTCATGTTAGAAGTAGGATTATTGTGACTGCCTAGTGAACTAAATTGCCTTTATAGACAACTGACTGATCATTTTACACTGTAAATACCTGAAATGAGATTAATCTCCTTTCACTGTCTTTGTCAGACAGCTGTGTGTACATTACAAAGGTAGCATGGAGTGTACTGTAGAAGTTCATTCCACTAAATTCGTAGAAGAAATTTTGCTTTGCATTGTCTTAGGAGTTAGTTTGGAAATCTACTATGAGAGTATCCTAAGCCAGCCAAAGGACTGAGGTGAACCTGCCTAGGGCCTACTTTAGAACAAGCAGTCTCTGAAGGTGAAAAGAGGTAAGACAGCAAGTATAAGAACATGATCCTAAAAACGACTTCTTTTTCAAAAAACAAAAGCAAATATTTACTTTGAAACTTGTATGGTGTGCAACATTTAGTAATTAGGACATTCAGGAGGAATGTGTAAAAGACTCAGTCTCATATAAATACATGCCTTCCCTTTGGCAAGAGGCTGCATTTAGAAACCACACTTAATTAGATGACAAGAGAGTTTCTCCTGGTACCTAGGCAGGTGCTTGTAAAGCTGTAATTTCATGGTATGTTGACAGCTGCTGTGGTGGCTTTTAGCTCTCCTTCTTAAAATTCCAAGCCACAAAAGTGCTGAAGAAATATTTTTCTATTGCAGGGTTTTATTATAAAAATGTGCCTTTCTTTCAGGAGACCTGGAGATATTAGGGCAAAGACACAATTCAGTGTCTAAAGATATCTAAAGTTATACACAGGCATGATGCTGGCAAGTAATGATTTATTCCAAATTCTTATTTGGACTACTCTTAGCCTCCATTTAGGCTCCTCCAAAAACAAAACAAAATCAACAACACAACAAAAGCTCTGTCCAGTAAAATGACAACTGAAAAATTGAAGAAGGGAATTTTAAAGTAGATGTTCAGGACTAGTTGTTTTGAGAATGACCATGACCATGACCATACAGAAGATAATTCAAGAAGAATAGCATCATAGGAGTGTAAGTCAATCAAGAAATAATGCTTTCACTGCATATTTGGCCCAATAATAGGTACATTTTTGTTGTGTTCGAAGAAATACATTGCCATTTGCACAAATCATTATGATATCTATTGCCTGCTAGGAGATTGGAGGTGTTCATGTTTTATTTTGTTTTCCCTGTCGATCTAGTGCTTTTGCAAGTATGTTCCTTGTGGAAAACAAAGGGAGGGGACAGAGTATAAAACAGAATGTAAAATAAGAGAAAAAAAATACAAAAAAGGCAGATAAGTATTGGAAGAGCTGGACAATTACTTTAGCTACTGTAGCATGCTATCCTATTAATGCTAAGTACAGAAGTTTCTCAGCTTTTGCATCCAAAATGTAATGTCAGAAAAGACTTGGATTACAAGTAAATTTTTTTCATCTTTAGTGTAGAGAAGTTCAACGTTTTTCTAGTAGGATGTGATCAGTGATACTATACAGTCAATGGCACTTGCCATTATCTTTGGCACTAGCTCCATTTTGTATCTGAGACTTAGTATCACAAGTTATTTAAACATAATCTTCAGGAAATTATTATTAACAATCTATTTCAATGTGATCTTATTTTAACGTTGCTTATAATCCATTTATATAATTTAAAATTGGGATATAAAGCAAATTGTAACTCATATTCCATATTCCTGCCATATTTGAAATTTTGCAGGAAATACTTTATTAAAGAGAGACAAATATTCACATTACTAGAGATGAAAACCAAAATACTGCAGAGCATATTAGTGGTTCTTTGTGTACATGGAATCACTCATGTTGTGATCCAATAAAGAATTTCAGTACTGCATGGCAAAAGTTTCACAGCCTGTTGATGTCAGTAGAAAGGCAAAGATAATGGTAGTCAAAGAGCAGTAGGTCTTTGTAGCCAAAGCATTAGCATTAATATATTGGTTAAATTTGTAATTGCATGTTTATGATCTCTCTATTTACATACCCTGCTTGGTAGCTACTAGACACAGTGGGGAAAATTCTACTATCTGTTGTTGAAGACACCTGTCAAAGATGACCAAATCAAAGTGACACGTGTCTGAGAGAAAGTATAAACAGGAAAAAAAAATCATTGGTGATTAGGAACAACTCAACCTCTTCTGTTTTGATTCTGATTTTCTTTCCTTTTTTAACTTCTGGGGTGAGCATACAGATTTTCTGAACTACCAGATGATAAGGAGTAGTTACAGAGCAAGATAGGGAGAAGATTTATGAGTTTTATTGCTCACTTTAAAGTGTATTAAGTACACAACGACCAACCAGTTACTGAATATATGAATTTGGTTAACTTTTCCAGATTGAAGTAGCTCATATATCAAAACCAACATAATTGGTATCTAATAAAAGATACCCTCTCCACGCTTGCTTTCTTTCTTCTCCTTTCCTCATTTTAGCTCTTTTATTTCTTCTCTTATAAAGTCTGTAGAAGAGATATAAGTTGAAGTATATTAAGAAATCTTCATCATTGATTAGTTCATTCAGGAAGAACAGCATTCCAAGTAAAGTGGGTCGCTACAAACACAAAGCAAGCAGAACGAGTATAGATCACTGAAAACTGGTAGACTATGCTGCCACCCAAAGGCTCTGTTGAATAAATTGGTTGCTTTCATAGTATAGTAATATAAGTTTCCAGGTGGAATAAAGATTCGGTTGGTAGTTATCATGAAAGATGTGTTAGCATTAGTAATTTTATAAAGATTTGGTGTGCTTTATTTTAGTTGTGTGGTAGCTTGCAGCTGTACTGAAATAATAATTTTTTTACATTATTAAAAACCACTTTGACATTTCTCTTTGACTTTTGTCAGCTAATGTTTCTCTTCTAGGTGCTATCTTCCTTGGATTTAATAATAAGGTTTTTGTGTTCTGTAACTTTCTTTATTCACCAGAGTATAAAATAGTACCCACTTGAACAGAACCAGTTGTATCCTTTTGGAAATAGGAATATCAATGTACTTAGCTGGCTCTCATTTGTACATTATGATTGATCTGAATCCTACTTGATAACTTACAAACAGTTCATCTCATTTTTTTATGGGTGTTTTCTTGTCCAGAACATATGCATGTCTAATTCGCCTAAGTATGACATATGGATTTCCAGAACACTCGTTTTGTCTGGAAGCTTACGTGTTGCAGATAGATTTGGAAATCCTGCTCCACTCTTTCTTCTACTGTGTCATTGAGTGATTGTGTGCTGTGTAATTTGACAACCTCCTCTATCAGCTTATCAGTGTAAACTGCAACATGCATAATAATTATAGCTTCATTTCAGGAAATACATGAGAAAGGGTCAGAAATGTGTCAATCTGTCTAACTTCTTCTTTCATCACATCTGTTCTACTTAGTAGCTGGACAGAGTGGGACTGCCTTATAAAATAATAATGCATTTTTAAAACTGGAGTAATCTTTTATGCTGTCATGGTGCTCATTCAATGTTATTCTATAATCTGTCTTTTTGAATATTTCCATACAAAATGTGATATTTCAATTATATTATATGAAAATCATTATGACCACATTACCACACACAGATTTGGCCTCCAACAAGGATTGCATTATACCGGATTATACAGGATATAAAGTTTGATGTAAAAGTTTTCTGTAAAATTTATCAGTATTTAGCAGGCCACAGTTAACATTAGTTTACTATCAATCATAAATTAAGTGCAGGTTTTTAAAGTTTGTTTCAGAGATATGCTATCATATCACTGGAAATATATATGCATAAAATACACAATTATTTCACTTGCTTTCTAAATTATATTATGATTGACTTAATGAAATATCTTTATAAATTTTACTGGTTTTATAAATACAATTTTGATAGAAATTATTGCTTCTAAATGTTTTGTGCATACACAAATTGTATAGTAACTGGTGATTAAATATTTTCTAAGTTTTTCAGGAGATTTTTTTTTTACATTAGAACATTGGACTTCATTGTTCTGATTCTTTATTCAATAGCTAGACATGCATATCCATCATATTTGATGTGCAATTTGTATTAGAAATTTTCATGTTATCCATATAACTGATGCAAAATTTACACATTGTCTGAAAAACATCAGGAAAATTAGGAAAACATTATGTGTTATAGTGCTTTAAATTTACCCTTAAACATTAAAATTCAATATTTTTTTTTGCTTTGTTTTTAATTAAGGGTTACTTTCAAAACAAGGACAATGAGTTGTAATTAATTGTAAATCATGTTCCTTAACAAGCACTTGCAACTTAACAAGCAATTGTCTGACCCTTCAGCCTGTAGAGAGAGATACTTTTAAGTATCACTGAAATTAGAGCCTCTTAAAGCAAAGGTGAATTCAGGGGAAACAAACTTTCTCACACTGAAGCCTGATAAAGGAAAGCTGACATTGGAATAGACTTGTCAGAACTATCTTAGAAGAAGTGATCTGTTTTCTGTGATCTGAGGAAGCTGACATCAAGGACATTGTACAACTTGGCATTTTTGTCGAAGGTTTCAGAGAAAAAATTAGTTTTAAGAAAAGTGAGCTTTTTTTTCAGATTTTGATTCACACTGAGCAAGAAAAATGTTAAATGTTACAGTGAGAAGGATGATGAAAGTCTGTCTTCAACCTCACCCCTCCCTACTCCTCATGAAACAATGGGATTAGATTTTATTGAGCTACGAAATACTGTAAATCCTACACAAACAGCCATAGCACCTACACAGGTCATCTGTTCAGCTCATTAAGAGTGATGTATCTCAGTCTGTGGACTTTTAAAGCAGCACCTGATAATTTAGTGTATTCAGTTTTCTTCATGGAAAAAAGAGGAAATGGCCCAATGTATAGTAGAGGGAAGCAGGTGGATTTCATCCTAGCAAGTCTGTAGGTGTGGTTCCTATGACTGCTTTAATATTACTTGCCTATTTTTCTGTACTGGGAGCTCCCCTCCATATTTTCAGTAGTAAGAGAATTCAGTTGAGGGAAAGGAATTCCCCAGATTTTCTTTTTCTGTTAGTTTCTCAGCCAACTAAACAGTGTTACAAAATTCTTTAAGATTAAGACATCTCCAGTTTGGGCCATGTGACAGATTTCTTGTGTCACCTCCTTTGTCTCTCTCACACCATAACTGGGCAGAAAGACTTATTAATGGTTTATTTCCCTTTTTAAATTTTAATGCTCCTGATCTAGGCATAAAATTTTGTGTTGGTAAATACCTGATCACATTTCTTTGTAATTTTTTTCTTTTATATTCTGGCTAATTACCTATCTGGAGCAGACAGTTAGGTGAGTAAACAAACGTGCTCTCATACCTAGTGATATCACAGTTGAGAGAAGTACAGATAATAGCTTTTTAAGGGTTTAGAGATGAGACACTATTTTCTAAGTAGAGATTCTGCCAGCAAAGACAGGAATGAGAAATATCTATAGGCTTTTCTGTACAGTTAATTAAGCATTAACAAGTTTTTGCTTTGTTTTGTTTTATTTTCTCGGAATTGTCTCAGAAAAATCAATGCAGTTGCATGATGAATCATTGCTCATTGGTACATTTTTATCTTTGCTCCTCTCTTCTGTATGAAACATGAACACATTTTTCATTATCTATTTCAGGTCCTTCAGCCTTCAGGATAACTCTCTGATGCAACAATTAATGGTCAATTTAAATATAAATATCAAGCTATCTGCAGTTCTGGATAGAATCATTGATTTAATTTCTTAATGATGGAAGAATTAAGTAATCGGCCCTAAGAAGGAATGTAGGCAACCATGTGAAACCATGTGCCAAATTGATATTTCAGCAGCTCTGATAACTTATTAGGATGATAGCCATGGGATGTCACAGAGCTGAATGATAAATCTTCAGTCTGCTCCTTTCCTATTTCTTTAAAATTATTTCTTCTTGTATAATTAATTGGCATGTGTATTGACAGTTAGTATTGTCTTTAGTAATGTTTAAAGTAAACTAAAGTGAAACAACTGCTCTTACTCAACGAACAGTCACATAGGGCAAATCAAAGTCTGATATACCATTTAAATCCATTTATGGCAAGGTACAATTCTTAGCAACCTTGAATACCTATAAATAGGGATAAATTCATAAAAGAGGAGTAAATTGGAAAAGTGAGTTTAGAATTGCAGGCAGAAAATTGCAAAATGCCAGTAGGAGCAGAATTTGAAGGCTGCCATAAGTATTTTAGGGAAGAAGAGTAGAAACATGAAGTAGTCATGAATGAATCTTCTGTGAAATGTCCATGATTATATATGTTTTGAAGTGATTGAAAAGGATCAGTGAGATTTTAATTTGAAAACCACTGCCAATTATACATACAGGTTAGATTTTATGCTTTCAAATGAATAGAGAAAAATTATTGAAAAGAATTAATGGCTGTACAGTTAAGTTGCCTCATTACACTCAGTATTATATATCGTTGATTTTAGAAAGATGAAAAAATTGTATTTTGGCTACTTCTTGAAAAATATCACTGATCCAAAGCTGCCTTAATGCAAAATACTGGCAGAACTGTAGAGAGATTTCATCTAGTAACTTCCAACTAGCTTATTCACCATACTCTCTTTCTCAAGATTTTTTTCTAGAAAACTATTAGAGAGGGCTGGGTTGTTTTGGGTTTTTTAGTATTACATTTTCCTAGACTAAGAGATTTTCAGATTATCTTGAACATCAAACAAGCTGGGAATGCTACTTCATAGCAATGGTTCACCTCTGTTCCAACCTTAGGTTATCAAACCATGTTATATATTAGCTGCTTGTAGTGTTTATAACATGGAGGAAAATGTTCTACCTAAAATATAGACAGTATAACTCTTGAATGCCACCAAGAATCAGAATTGAAAACAAAGGCTTGTTAAGCTGTATATGAAGGCAGAACAATGCTACTGCTGTTTATCTGTATACTGTGATTCTAGTGATTTTCCACTGTGCCTAAGGAATCTGCTTTTGGACAAAAAAAGGCCTTTGGAAGTTAACACTGATGTTTTGAAAATTACACTCTCAGGTACATAAACAGGGTGGGTACTCAATAAAGGATATACCTGCCTTCCCTAGAGTATTTCTGTTCCAGAACTCATTTGCTGGTTTGCAACAAGTTTTGTGTAAGCGGAGCAGAGGTTTCTGCTGCAAGAAACCAAGGACTGGATTGTGAGGATGTTTGTCTCTACCAATGTATAATTGCACCAATTTATGTTCCAAGTCTCACACTCTCACCCCAAACACCTCAAAACTAAACAAATGAACTAAAGAAATAGAAGTCTCTCTAGCACTCTGTCTCTAGCTGGTTATGACATTTGAATAGGAGAGGGAAAAAACAGCCCTGTAAAATAGTGCTTAAAGTAATTTTAATATGATAAGTAATAAAATATACCAGTTATGTATTTTATAGTTTCAGACAATTTTTCAATAGTTAAAAAAATCCACTTGGATCTGGTGAAGAGACTCATATTAATAAAAGAGATACCTAATGCAACCAAAAATAGCTGAAGCCTTTTGAGACCTTAATTCTTTCTTCATGTACTCTAATAGCTGTATAAGAATTTTCTCTGTGCAGCAGAAAGCTTCAAAATGTTCAAAGAGATAAACCCTAATATTTATTATGAGGTAATTCTACACAAACAGAGTAATTCAAAAAGTGAACAGAAGGACCAGAGACTTAAATTTACAAAAAGGTCAAATTATCCTTTCAGATACATGAACTTTGTGGGAATGCTCATGGGCAGCATTTAGGCTCTGATGTACATAGTACAAATTTAGCAAATATATTACTCAATCCACATCTCCGTAAAGAGATTTCAAAATCACGTGTGTTAACAATGTTGCATGGGGAATAGGCCTTAGTGAAAGAAATCAAGATTGAAAAATTTCACTGTTGTAAGTAACGATAGACCTGAGGATTTCTGACGGTTTAAGGTGACGTGAATGAGATAATTAATTGCATGCAATTACATTGATGAAAATAATTTGAGTGTGGAATTATTTGGACAGCTGCTGGCACTCTGATATTAAGGTTATTCAATTTTTCTTTACAACCTTACCATTAGAACCTGAAGGGGACTTAAGAGAAAGCTGGGGAGGGTCTGTTTGTCAGAGCATGTAGTGATAAGGGGTGATGGTTTCAAACTAGAGAGGTGCAGGTTTAGATTAGACGCTCTTCATCATGAGTGCAGTAAGACACTGGATGCGGGTTGTCCAGATAGGTGGTAAAGGTCCCATGCCTGGAAGCACTGAAGGCCAGGCTTGATGCAGCTCTGAGCAACCTGATCCCTTCCAAATCTGTGATTCTATGATTCTCCGATTCTATGATTTTCAGTTCCATATCATATTGCCAGACTTCAAAGGTCTGGACTGAATTTGATCCTTGGCTTAATTTTTTATTTTCTATTATTATTTCTGTAGTTCAGCAAAACTGGTAAGAATTCCCATTTTGTTATATCTGTGGGAGCAAGGTTAGCAGCAGATGAAATATGCTGTTTTACTTATTTGCTTGTTTGTTTCTTTTTCCTTTACTCTTTAGGAGTAAAAAATTTCTTTTGAAAGGTGTATCCCGTTTGTCAGGAAAAGTTCTCTGGTCGAAATGGTGTGATACTAGAAATCCCTAACCACTCAGCTTTATTTCAGTAACTAGAAATTTTTATCTAGGGGAGAGGGAAGGAAAGAAAATAAACACCAAAGGAAACCCATGCAAACAAAGCAACCTATTACTAGAAACCTAACAAAAAACCCCAAAATACACAGGGAGAGGACAGTTGCTTTTGTAACTGATTTTTGAGGTGAGTGTTTAGTTTCCTCATACACCTGTGAGGAATTAAGACCCACACCCTGGGAAAATTCTTTAGGCAGAACACTTTAAATAATTTTTGTGTAGGGAACTAGAGGCAGAGAAGAAGTTAGTATCACAATTTGAAATTCTTCAATTGTGCAGTTAAAATGAACTTGATTTTCTAGTTTACTGTGTAGGGCATTCAATAAATGGAGGTTTGCAGGTTCTGGTCCTCAGTTAAAAGCCTGGTGATCTTCTTCATATAAAATACATAGTCACTCACTGAAGCCTAGACTTATCTGTGGTTTCTTGCCAGAGCAATAGAAGCTGGTAATTCTCCCCTCTGAGACTGAGAAACATTTAATGTGGGTTTCATCCATTGAATGTGAAGGAAGTAAGGAACTTTCCATACAAAATCACTCATACAAAGTTATTAATCTCTGAAATAAATTCAGAATGGAAGTGTAATTGTTATGTCATAATACTTTTCTTCATACACTTATCTCTTCTCTGAAACTGTATTTACTTTTCATCATCATTCTTTCACAGAAAATGAAGTTAGGTGAGTCAGGTGCTTCACTCCTGGTCTTCCGTATCTTAGATTTTTGGTGTTACTCAAAGGATCTAGGTGTCCTTTAGGATATCATTACCTTGCAATTGTTAGATTTAGCAAAGATTCAGTTGTTTGTAGAACTGGAAACCTTTATTGGCATCAAATCTTTCCTTTTAAAAACTCCATGCTGCATGCAATCAATGTATTTTAGCAAAGCAGTATATCAGTCAAACCCATACACCAGTTCACGTTCAGCTGAAATAACAACCACCTTTAGAGCACAAATTCTTATTTAAAGTATAAAGAAACCAACGGCACATTATTTTGGCTGAAATATGATTTTACTTTTAACAAGTATCAGATATCAAGTGGGCCATAATTCCACTGGCACACATACAGCAGCAACAGCTCCTTCTTTTTATTTTTATATCACTATGAGAGGAAGAGAAAAATATCTATCATGCTTATGCCAGAGTCCTTTTTTTAAAAAAAAATAAACAATATATGAAAGATATTTTAAAAAATACTTTTATTTCTTTATCCTGAATGTACTTTTTAAAAAACTTTTGAAACGTATTGTGAGAGAAAAATGTGACTATTTCATTTTAAATAGCTCAGTCATTTCACAGGAAAAATAAAATGTCATGAACTGCTAGTCATTTTAGTTTACAGAATCAATATTTTTCAAGCAGCTTCCCAGTTCTATGTAATAATAATGTATTTCATTTTATTCTACCACCTGAATGTTCCATCTCTATATCATCTGTGAAAAGATGAAAACGCCTCCAGCTAATACTGCAGTCACTGTACTGTTGAATTATGAATTTTGCTTTCACCCACACAAGCTGCTAACATTGGTTATGTGAGTAAAATTAAGCAAAAACTACATAAGGATTTGAACTTCATTCAGGCTCACTAACAAAGGAACTAAGGGTGGAGAGAGATAAAAGAGGGAGACTAATGGGAGTACCTTGAGTTGGGAATGGACACTGCTGAGTCATCTCAAATAACTTACTGGCAATTTATAAAATAGCACACCTTTGAGAATGTATGGAAAATCTTTATCAAATTATTCAATTGTCAGTGTAACTGACATGTAAATGTGGGGAATAATATTGTACATAAATACTCTAAATATAGCCTTATGTAAGATTAGACATTAGGGGGTAAAGCAATAGAACAGGTTGCCAGAGGTGGTGGAGGCCCCATCCCTGGAGACATCCCTAGAGGCTTGGTGAAATCCTGAGCAACCTGATCTAGTGCAGTGTGTCCCTGCTCACTCTATGATTCTGTAATGCATACAGACTTCTAAATCAGAAATACAGTTTAGAAAATTACAGCAGCAAAACACCAAACACCAAAATAATCTTAAAAAATATTTCATTAATTTAAAAAATATTAAAGCAAGAAAGCAAAATTAAGTGATTCCTCAGTTGCATTAGTTCCTCAGTTTAGGTCACTGTGGAGGGATTTCACTCAAATATGTTTTTTTCTTACATTTGCAGGGGTATTTAGATAAATTAAAACTACCACTCATAACTGGAATTATGAAATATGACAATTTCATTAGTGTCACTTCCAGTTTTTATGCAATGTTTATCTAAGATAAATTACACAAATAAGGGATTGAGTTCTTAATCTTATACCTCCCAGTGAAAGCTTCCTCCCTATTGACCAGAAAAAAAGATGCTGATTCTCATATTTTTTTTAATCTACCTTGTTTTCTTTCAGGACAGTGGCATAACTTTCTGTTATGACAGTGGCATAAAAATGTGTTTTTAAATCGCTTCCTGCTTTTCTGATCTCCATTCTTGTCTACAACTTGATGATTACAGAACACTTTTGGAAAGCTGCAGGCATGGTTTCAAATCCTGGCAGACTGAAGTGAGAAAAAAATCAAGTCTTCCACCTCCTGTCAAAGTGCACTATCCACTATGCTATTATGAAAACAAGCTGGTGGCAGTAGTAGCATTTGATAAGAAATCAGCAGCTACTACAGTGTTGTGTGAAGGGGCTGATCTTGTTACTATGTGTTAGCGATTCTCTGAAAAAATACTACAAAGTCAAGCCTCTGAGGGCACTTGCAAACAAAAGTGCTAGTTTCTATATTCCAGTCAAGCACTGACATTTATATGACAACATGTATCTCAATACTCTGACCTGCTGTCACATTCAGGACAAGAAGTTGTTTGAAGAGCACTTCAAATTAAGATTTTAAAAAAATAGGTAAAACTGAGTTGTTATAAAAATTAGATATCACTACCTGTGAGTGGATGTTTGTATTTTCAGTACCACTGCTTTTCACTGTATTATACATAGCTCATTCAGGGTCTATATGTAGGACAGGGGGAAAGGCTTATATCTGTGCCATGGTTTTATTCTCAAAGAGATTCAAAATGCTTGCAAAAGAATTTCCTGAAATTAGCTAAAGTATCAAATTTTATGACCTGGCTTGGAACTTGATGGAATAAGCCATTTCTTTGTATTTTATTAATTAAAGTGGTTATGCAAATATTCACCTAAACAAGCATATTAGTACAATTAATTAAAGTAATTATAGACAGAACTATTTTAATTGAGGTCACAGTAAAGACTGAGCCAATAAAAGACTATTTTCAAACATTTTCAGCTATAACAGCTAAATGGTGTACTATGAGTTCGAGAGGTGATGAGGTTATTTTGCACTAAACTTGCTCTAAAGCAAAAAATAGAATTCAGAGTCTTTAAAACTGGGGAACAAGCAATTCCAGTCCCTACTATTGCAATTTCCTATTATAGAAAATTAAAGAAATATGCAAGATAAATGCATTCTTAGTGTAAATGTGTGTTCTGAGCAAAGTGGCTTGACAAAGGGTTTAGATTCTTAATCAAAGGAATTGTCTGCTCTTTTTAGCATGCTGTTTAGTCATTAAAAATATTATTTCCTGCTAAAAAAAATCATATGTAATACCACTTTAACTCCTGTCTATCGATTTATTTATTAGCAGATGCATTTATTTTTGAAAACAAAAAGGGTTGGTTTTCTGCCTTCATTTGTGCAGAGCTTGCCAAAAACGAAAACCTGATTAATGTGAAGTGTAAGCTTCTTCAGCTTTCTATACAGGATTTGAACTCAGCTCACAGACGTTGAAAAAGTGTTTATGGAAATTTGATTGGAACTCCTAGAAGAGAGGTTTGGTAACAGATTATCGGGCCAGCAAGACAAGTCTTTTGTCTAATTCTTCTTGGGATGATTACACTCAAATGTAATGGCTAAAAAATGGAAGAGGCACACGGACATTGTCACACGGAACCTGTGTGAGTTTGTTACCAGAAGAGAATCACACCATGCAGTGACCCATCACCTCACATTTATTGGCTTGGCAGAACAGGCAAACAAAGCAGCAGAGGAATTAGCCATTCCTGTTCCTTAGTGTTCAGGCAATCTTGTGAAACACTTCCTGAGTTCTGTTTCTTTACTATTTATTGTCTCTTTTAAATAACTTAATGTCTTCCATGGTGGTTTATCAGCATAAACTACCAACAGTTCTGGAGTTCTGTAACCCAGACAAATCTGCAGCTGCTAGGGTAGACTTTATTATCCTGGTTTACATCAAAAATGTCATAAAAAAGAAAGCTACCTTTCTTATTTAGGTCACTTGAGATTAATCTAGTTGGTTTGAGTTTGGCAGCTGCAATTCTCCATCTGGGGAAGAGGCCTAGACAAGCTACACCCAAGGGTGCTGCTGTCCAGAGAGATCCCTTCTTCTGTTAGTCAAATAAGAAATCCAGGTCTAACCTTTCAGGTTTAGAAACACCAGACTGCAGACTGTCTGTTTGTTGATAGATATATTAATTTCACAGAATTTACATGTGATCTGGGCAAAGAGCATATAGCAAAATGGTGGTTTCTCTTGCCAGCAGTCCCCTAAGCCAGATGGTAGAGGATCCCCAAATGAACAAGGGTTGTGTAATGCAGAAAAATGAATAAATATTCCATCCTTCCTTTTATATAGGTATTATGTTTTCTGCAATCATATATGCAAAGTTTCATTTCAGCTTAAGAAACAAAAAATGTAAGCAATTTGCTTATCATTATCAACATGAAAAATACTGAGCCTTAACTTTGTTACCATTTTTTCTCCCCCCTCTGTAACAAATATGAAGTGCCATAAACCTGATCCTTGCCCTGAAGTAAAGCTGATGTTTTTAGCTGTCTGACTAGTTATATATAGGAAGACATTAATGGTCATTTAAGTACGACTGTTTTGGTGGTTTACGTAATGAGAGTTTGGAAGTGTAAGGTAGTAGGTGTGTTCAAATCCAGAGCACTGAGTTCTTGGAGTCTACCTTAACCAACAAACCCTTGGTGAAGATGGGGTGGCATTTGTTACCCCTAGTAGGAAATGTGTCATTGTGAAAGAAATATAAGGTCTAAAAAAGCAGAGAGTGAATAGGCAATTTAATAATATAGTGAGGCTGTTAAGGTCACTGCTCGCTGTTATCCTTTTTCCATCATCCTGAAGTACACTTAAATACTCCCTCTACTGTCCTCTACCTGCTCCTAATTAGAAGAAAATTATGACTGATACAATGATGCTGTAAATGCCACAGTACCATAGTATTTCAGCAGTTCTGATTTTTAACAGCTTAGAAGCTCTGCAGACCAATTTCTGATTTCCATTTCATCACTACCTTAATGGAGGAACAGCAGTATGCTTGTGAATTAAAGCTTGCTAGATTAGGGAGTTTGTGCACAAGATTTCAAGTCTCTGGTGAATGGCTTGCTGCAGCTCTACAAATCATTCTGTCAAAGCAAAGTGTGCTGTTAAAATACACATTTAAAACAATGCTCCCCAAATAGGTAATATGGAGGTAATTGAAAAACCCAGAGTGCATACAAATAATTGGAAAAACTGAGCAGAGAGGGAATAAGAGCTAAATGAAAAAGTAACAAAAAAAAAAGACAAAAAAAAACCCCCAAAAGCAAGGAAAATGTAAATAAACATTACAGCAGAAAGAAGAAATATCATTTACTTTATCACCAGCTGCAAACAAACCTCATACTTTGGGGCTTAAGTCTCACCTATTCCACATGCAGTGCTGTCTACTGAGATGTGATGGGGAATCATGGGGAAAAATAAAGAAAACTTTATGCCTCATAAGTCTCACACTGATATGCAGTGAGAAACGTGTAATTTTCAGCAAATGCCCAGGAAACATTCAGCTAGGTGCTCCTCATTTTTTTCAATGGCATCATTGATTTCTATGGGAAGCTACAACTAAAAGAGAAAATAGAGGCCAGTGACAAATGCTAAATCAAGGAGTTAAATAAAATAAAATTAAAACACTCAGCCCTGTAGAAATTCACAGTAAATGACCTTTAACTTTAATGAACCCTACTAAGGAATGCTATATACCAGTGTCCATATAGTAAAGAGAGTTCAAATATTTATCAAAATGAGCTGCAATAGGTAGTATGTGTACATACTCATCATAAATGCCAACAATGAATACAACTGAATTAGATTTCTCTCCTCCCAACCCCTTCAGTATAAAACTATATTTTAATAGACAGGGGATGTAATTACTAAAAAAAGCTTAAGAGATTTAAAGGTTCATATTTTAAAGATTACAAAAGATATATTGCATATTAAGTTCAATTCTACAATTAACAGTGCAACATTTTAGGTAAGATAAGGATGCTATTTAAGAGTTCTGCTGAGGAGATCTGTTTCAATTGAACACCTGGGTCAACATAGATCCCCTTCTCATGTGCATGGAAAGAAAAAGAGAAGACCTTAACAGCATGAGCTGTGGTTTTTATGGATTTAGTTGAAAGTAAAATTAATTATCTATACATACCAACCAATTTATCCTTTCTGCCCCACATGTATGTTTGACACTTCATTTAAAATTAAATAAATACATTGAATTAATTTAATCCTTTGTGACCTTTTATCCAAGGAGTTCTTAATCAAATGTCTCAATTGATTAATAGGTCCCCATATGACCTTATATTGCTCACATCTTGTCCTTTTCCTCATTCTCTTTAAATATCAATTAATTCTAGAGCAAAAATAAATATTGCTAAATATTGACCATTCTTTAAGACAATCCTTATCCCTTAAAACAAGCTGAGTGGAATACAGACAACATCCTTTCTAAACTTTTTATTTGTCAGGTCATAAAACTGTAGGAGTATTTTTGCTAATAGGTAAATAATCTACATTAGTCTTCCTGTCCTCGAGGGCACATATTTAATATATTAAATATTTCATAGTTTTTTCCTTACGATTTAAAACAAAGATGGGTTCTTTTTCTTTGTTTGGTTTTTTGGCTCTGTGTGTATTGGCAGATTTGGCATACTAGCATTTCTTTTCAAAGCAACAGGCATGATAGGAAGATAAACAAATTTTAGCATCTACATTTGGAAATACTTCCATTACAATCACATGGTGGTAGTCCTAGCCCCTCACTGTAATTTAGAATTGAGTTTCTCTCATATATATAAATATAATGTCCTAAAAGTTGGGTTTCCCACTTATTTCCTTCTCACTGATAAATCAAGTGAAAAACCTCAAAGCAATATGACTTACTTGTTTTTTCTTATCAACCAGAGCTTTGTTTTTGCTAAAATCACAATAATGTGTTGCATTATTTTTACAGAGCCTACATGCAAAACTGTGGGTCTTGTAATGACACAAAATTTTAACCCCTCTAATTGATCACTTCAAGATTACTCTGTACACTACTGTCTGAGATAGGCCCAAGAGGCCACTGCAAATGACAGATGGCCCCCCTTCCTTTCTCAAAAGAGAGGAGAAGAAGAAAAAAAGATTTATGAGTTTAGATAAACTCTAATCTACTTTAATAGATAATGAAATAATAAAAAAAATTATAAGGAAAATTATAAAAAGGTATACAATGTATACAAAACAAGATCAAGCTCTTGGGATGACGATTATGTCCCCAGTAAACACATGGAAGGTCCCAGACGGGGCTCAGTGAAGGTCAGGAGCTTGATGCTGGATCTAGAGTCAGGAGTGCTTGGACTGGGATCAAACGAAGATGAACAGAGTCTTTCCGAGATGTTGGCCATTGAAGCAGGAGTGCTGACCCTTTGATCCCTCAGGTTTTCTCCTGAGCATGGGGCAGATGGGATAGAATACTCCCGCTGGTAAATTTTGGGTCACCTGCCCTGTCCACTCCTCCTTGCAAGTGGGATTCCTTTACATCTTTCCACTTCCAACCCCTGGTGGGGCAAATGATGAATACTCTAATCTGGATTACCATAGTGATTAATGAAAATAGCAGCCTCTTGCTTACCATTTCTTGGTATAATCAGGTCTTATCAGTCTGAGAGAGAGCAGTTTTGAACAAAGTTTCTGAAAAGTCAAGAAACAAACTAGAAAATTTGCTTGATTTTACCATAGACCAGGACAGCTACAGGTAACTATGCTATTGCCTTTTTTTCTTTAGTGTAATAACTTCACAGAATTATAGAATGACTTGAATTGGAAGGGACTTCAATGACCTAGTTCCCACCCCTCTGCTGTGGGCTTAGACACTTTCTACTAGACCAATTTACTCCTTCCATCTTGGCCTTGAACATCTCCAGGGATGGGACATACACAACTTCTCTGGGCAACCTGTGCCAGTGCACCTTTACAGAAAATTATTTCATCCTAATGTCAAATTCTAATTGCATCTCTTTCCTTTAAAGGACTTTTTAATATGATATCTGATGGGATGACCAGAAAAAATGGATGTAAATTGGAAGGGGGTAGATTTCGACTTGACATAAGAAAGAAGTTCTTTACAGTGAGGGTGGTGAAGCACTGGAACAGGTTGCCCAGAGAGGTTGTGGATGCCCCCTCTCTGGAGTTGTTCAAGACCAGACCAATCAAGTCAAAATGCTGCCTGATCTAGTGGGAGGTGTCCCTGCCTATGGCAGGAGTGTTGGAACTCGATGATCTTTAAGGTCCCTTCCAACCTGAACTGTTCTATGATTCTATGATTCTATAAAGAGGCTCTTGTCATCTCTCCTTTAAATACTGAAAGGCTGCTACAAGGTCTCCCTGGGGCCTTCTCTTCTCCAAGCTGAACAACCCAAACTCTATCAGCCTTTCTTCATAGGGAGCATGTTCCAGCATTTTGATCATCAATGTGGTCCTCCTCTGGACTCACTTCAACTCACTTCCATGTCTGTTAGGGGCCCCAAAATTAGGTGCAGTACTCGCAGTGGCATCACTCAAGATCAAAGTAGAAGTACTGAATCTCCTCTCTTACACTTCTGTTGATACAGCTTAGGATAAAGCTGGCTTTCTGGGCTGTGACCACACACTGCCAACTCATGTTGAGTGTCTTAGCAACCAACATACTCCAATGCTTTCACCAAGGCTGCCCTCAACCATTCTCTGCCCAGCCTGTATTTGTCCTTGTGATACCCCCCAGTCATGTGCAGGACTTTGCCTTGTTGAACTTCAAGAGATTCTGTTTAAGCATCCATTCAGTACTGCATTTTTTTGTAGACTGCACGTATTGTATACTGCCTAAGAAGGCAGATTATTTTCATAACTCTTGTAGGCACTCAAGAAATTCAGATATGACAGCTAAGCATATTTTAGACATGGCATCTCTCTTCCTCTCCTTTTTTCTTCTTACAGAAACTGTAAGCATATCAATATTTTTTTATTTGTTTGTTGATTAATATGAATTCATATTGTCCTTTAATGTAGCAGTAAGAAGTATTTAAAATGTAGCATGTGAAAGACTTTGAACGGAAAGTGAGGGGGAAAAGAAGTATTTCTATGAATAGTTAATTAATTAATTGATGCCTTTCCACATAGAAAAGGAAAGCATAATGAATATTAATGACTGTGGATTATTAATTTTTTATTTTTCTTTACACAGAGAAGAAAAAGTATTTGAATCAATCTTGACAATGTTTTCTAAGTGTTATGGTTTTCTGGTTTGGGATCTTTTTACCCACCTTTCTGTGCAATGTATGTTTGGTATGTTTGGTAAGCATCATTGGTTCTTGAAATTTTCCTGTAAGTGAAGGAGAAAATAACTCTAAAACTCCACAAACTGATGAATAGAAAGACACAGTCATAAAGAGATGAGGGAAAGTAAATTTTTGAGTACCATAAATTGGGTCTCTTGATCATCACACAGAGTCCTGGATCTCAGGACAGCAGACATAAGGTGTGGGGTTTTGACATTGATATGGGGTATTGGAAAATACTAGGAAGCTTGATGTACATCCTGTAGCAATTAAGTGGGGAATTTATATCATCAATGATATTTTGTTTTATATCATAGTGACTGGATTTAGGTAAACTATGAATATTAGCAGCACTGGGGAAAAGTGTCTCCATTTAGAATGAAATAATATGTTAACGTTGGGGAAGGGGGAGGTCTTGGCTTTTTTTTTCAAGTCATCAAATTAATTAATTAATTGTGAGTGCAACTGAATATAAAAGGGATAATTATATCATTCTTTCAATATTTTCAAATAAAATTTATTAGTATTTTTAATACAAAACCTTTTTTAAAGTTTTGGTGCTTTTAGAATGTCTATAACATTATTTCAAAATTGTTTAAATTTTTATACTTTTTGGAAGAAAAATGTTAAATAAGCATGCACTTTATTTTTTTTGCACTCTTTCTATTGAGATTCTCACATGGTTGATCAACATTCTTCAAAAATTAGTAGGACAATAAAATGTTTCTTAACTTAAAACTAAGATGTATTTCCTTAATGCCAATGAGAATCAATAGATAAATATCTGTATCAGTTTGTGAATGTTTCTGACTGATTTCTGGGCTACCTCAGAGTGAGCTGTTTTGCTGTTAGCTGTAACATATTTTGAGGGAAAAAGATCATGTACATAAATTGAAACACCATAAAATACAGGTACTCTTGTATTTCTGTTTAGCCTTTATCATTAAAGCTTTCTGAAGTTTTGCTTAAATCATTAATATCTTTGCTGCCTCCAACTGCAAAAATGACATCTTCATATATGCTGGGTGAATTTGCTTTCTGGTCATGCTGGCCTCTTTTTCAGCTGAAGGATAGTATGGATCCTAAGGACATCTTGTCACAAAGCTGAGCAAGCTGTGAAGCCAAGCTATTCCCTTCTTCTACATGGGGAATTATGTGCCATCTCTTTCAAGGACATCAGAGGAACTAAGACAGATTTTTTGACTGTATTATATACATTATTCTTCAGTCTTTTCTCAAAATGTTAATTGAAGCCAATTGTAGATACTAATGGTTTTTCATTGTGTTGGTGTATCATCATATGAAAGTACATAAAATAAGGATTATCATCAGACTCAAATTATGAAAGGCATTTTGAAGATAGCATTTGGCATTAAAAATACTTTGTTGGCTGTGTCCTGTACACAAATGGATGAATAAGCCATGTATATACTTTATCTCTGTTGTCCACGTGTCCACAATTTAAAGCCACGACACTGAACCTTTATTCAGCTTTAAGTAATATCACAAATTCTGTAGGCACAAAAAACACATCCCTACCCATATTCCAATACTCTCAGGCAGGTTAACTCATATCTTAGCCCAAATACAACCTAGAAACTGACCTTTATTTTGGCCTTGGCTCAGTTACAGTGTGAGTGAGGGCAGACTGGCAACAGTCAGGTTTTCCCTAATATACTGATGCCTCCCAGGTTGACGGAAGAGTTCATTCCTACTTCCTAATTAGCCAGTAAATCTGGGAAAAGTACACAGGGAAGAAGAAGGAGAAATGGACTGAGTCTTATCCCCTGACCACACTGTCGACAGTTTTTGTAATTGCCTCTTCTGAACAATAATGCTGTCTGTGTAAAGTCCCCTAAGTCTTGAAAAAATTTTTCTTAACTTCCAAGGAGATGCATTAGTACTGGGATATTGTCCGCACTATTTTAACATTGTTTTGAGAATGTCAGCACCAATAAAGTTTATTATTTGGCTGAAAAAAGGTATACTTACTCATCTGGCTACAGCAAAATCTCTCTCACTTCCTGTCCTGTGTAAGATCAGGAAAAATACTCGCTTTTTGAGAGAAAGCAGATATCCAACTGCCTCTGTGACAAGATCAAAGACAGGGCCTCCCTCATGGACAGTGATGAATAAGCTGTGCAAGAAGGTCTTTACCAAAATTTGCAATCTTACAGCAACTAATAATCCAGACTTGATTTAATATTTGACTTACTGAGGAATGTCTTCAGAAACACCAAAGTCCCATTGCAGATTTAACTTACAGCATTTCTATTAACTTTAAAAGACTAAAAAGGATTATGAAAACTGTCAGCCTCACTCTATTAACTGAGATAAGGTTGTCTATAATGAAATCATTCTGAAAATAAAATGCTTATTAATAATAATTTTTAGTGTACTTTATGTTTTGAGAACATCCCACAAACATATTTCAGTCAGTAATCTGCCCTGAACCTAAAACGCAGTTGGGTTCACATTCCTGTGATTAGAATTTCCTATTTTTTGTCATAAAAGACAAGAAATTTCAACATTATGCTTTAAGTTTCTCTTACTAAGAAAAGTGACATAGTGCATCCTTCTTTGGATAACACTGTCAAAGGAAGTGATACTTAGAAATACTTCAGTGCGTGGCATTAGCAAGGCTTTGATACATACTATTTATACAAAAACTATTATGCTTCACTTAGTTCCTTTGATGTCTTTGAAAGAGATGGCACATAATTCCCCATGTAGAAAATGTGCTCACTGCCTTATAATAAATAAGAACATTTACAAACTGTTGAGCGTTTCATGAGCAAGATCCATGCTGGAGTTTGTGAGAGAGCAGCATGATGACAACCTTACAATTAGGAATAAGACTGAACTGCTGGTTAGGTTGTGGGCTTTGCATCTCCTGGCTCAGCATACTCCTATTTATAGACAATTAAAGACTGGACAAGTATGATGATGAAGTATGGTATTTAATCTGTGTTGCTTAATGCAGTCTTTTTTGGTTGTCTGTAATTTCAGAAGTATCTTTCAAAATTCCCCTTGACCATTGATCATAAACAGGTACTAGCTTCACAATCTGACCAATTTTGCTTATTTGTTTTAATCTTCATGATCTGTGCACCTACAACCAAAGAAGAACAAGTGATACAGAAAGTTTTCTGTATTGATCCTACCAAATGTCAGCTGCTGTCCCTGTATCCTTTTTTTTTGTTGTAAGATTTAAAAGCATTTGCTAATGATTCACTAAACTGCTTTCCATGCAAAGTGGTGACAAGTGTGACTTTAAATATTATGTTGCTTTACTAATATTTGAAAAGCTGGTGATCAGTTAGCTCTGCAGAAGGCAACTATCTAAGGAGTGAAAATAGTGTTTTGAATTCTGGCAAATTCCCAACTGCCTTTTGGTTCAGACTCTTGAGAGCAGAATGTATCAATAGCTAAACAGAAATGTCAGATAAAATGTTAGACTGGAGATTACTTAAGACAGTAGCCTGAAAAAAAACAAAAAGAGGTGAAAAAAAAGAGGTAAAAATAAAGGTAAAAAAAAAAAATTATGCTGCATAGAATGCATGATGGCAGTACAAAGGGATGATGAAAAGCTGTGCCATATGTAAACTAAAAACATATCACAAAAAAATCTCTGAGAGAGTATCAGAAAATTTCATCATAACTGGAAGTAGGTGTTTGTTAAATTCTATTCTATTTGGGGAAAGCATTTTGCTTAGCCTGTGTTTTGGTTTTGCACCAAATGGTGCTTTCTTCACAAGATGTTTCCTCAAGAAATTTCCCACTGTTGTGCCTTACAAGTGCTACAGTATTTCTACAGAGATTAAATAGTACTCAGTATGGAGTGTCAATAAAGTTTTCTTTTGTGGAAAGAAAATAATGGAAATAAATAAAGGACCATCCACCTATTCATGCTTACTGTGGTTAGTCTACTTTTGCCATTCAGGCTGGAGCAAGCCCTAAAGAATGGAGATAACAATTTGGAAGTGAGTTCCCTGATGATAGGTAACAACATATGGTGTGACTTCAAATTGTTCAAATTGTCAACAAATTTCTTTATAATGCTGCACAAAAAATGGCTGTTTATTAAGCAACAAAAAGATCTCTACAAAGCATCAAAGCATCCTAACTGAATTCTGTAATTTCTTAACTTAGTATGCTTGAGCACTAATTAACTACCTGTGGAGTACCTATTATTTTTTAACTTAATTTCAGAAGAATCTTTCAGTGTGAAAAAGGAAAATTAATTGTCCTGTATTCCTACATATTCCACATTTCAAGAGAATGCTTTAGAAATTTACTTTAACTTATATGATTTATAAATAAATTGGTAAATGCATATTATTTATGGAGGTAATGCATGTTTCTATAAACTAGAGATGCTAGTATCTAGAGGAAAAATGTTGCTAGTACAATTGTCACAACAGTTTGAACCTGAATGGTTCACTCATGTAACCAAGTGATTAACTTGCTTATTATTTTAAAAAATCTGACACTATTGACACATCATGTCCTTTGAGTTTTTCCCACATATTCAGAACTCAAGGCAAAAAGTTTGCATCATTAAATATTAATAGATGCTAGTACTGTCTCTGACGTTACTTGATCAAAGTGTTTAGGTGAGAGTTTAATTGCATTTCATGTGTTTTGGTGACATCTCTAAGTATTTCATGGATTCAATAAATTATTAGCATCACAAGAAAATCTCAGCTAGAATATAAAGTTGGGAAATTCTGTAAATTAGTACTTGAGACTTAAATGAAAATTTAATTTATCTATTCTTATAATTCTTCTCCAATTTTTAGTAAGGAAGATCACAGCCTGAATATGAAGCAAGGAATAGATGGGGTAGTTTTCTACTTGGACTTAGAAAAAGAATCCACATTAATTTGAATAGATCCCATGATAATCTTGAGATACTAAAGCTTGTTTGGTCCTTTGGATATTTTTGAGACTGGTACAGACCTTGTCATTTAGTTATTTGCCTCCAGACTGTATGACAGACACTAAAATTATTTCTTCAGAAGTCTTTGAACTAATCAGAGATGAAGGTTTATATTACTGAATATGCCAGTATCTGCGAACATACAAGTCTGGAATGGAAGAGAAAGTACATTAAGTGTAACCTTTGATATTTTTTACTGGAATTAATCATCCTGGGCCATTTTAAATAAAAATCTAGAGCAAACATTAATTCTTGGAGAGTCTCAAGAACAAGAGACTTGGAAAATATTACATTAAATTAATACTGTCTCCACATAGGTGTTGATTCAACAGCAATTCTTTCATGGCAACAAAGCTCTGGTATGACAGGTCTAGACAGATGAGTCAGGAGGAATAATACTGTTTTTTCCCTAGAAGAACATTTTGTCACAGTCTGTTCATGCTGAAGAGTGAAAAGAAATCAATCCTGAATCAACTTTCTCTTCTGGCCATCTCTTCAGACTGAACTGAGTTTTTATTGGATCACTGACAATCATTTCTGACCTGAAGAAACCAATCAGGGAATGATTCCAGTATCAGCTTTTCAGATGAAGGTGAAAGTACTTTGACATTTACATCAGCAGCCAGCTCATGATGTCAATTTTTCAGGCTTGCAAGCAGCTATGCAATCAAAGAGACCATCTCTGCAGTTATCAGGATGTGTCAGCTTATCTAGAGCATATTTGTGATCTATATGAATCTTCACCTTATAACTAGGGACAGCATTTAGAATTTCAATAGCATGCCATCGTCTCATGCATAGCTTCATACAGTTGGTGTCAAAGTTGTTGAACATTAAATGATAAGCACTTCAATCCCATCTGGTTATGTGTAGCAGAGATTTACTCCAATGCCATAGACTGGAACATCACAAATGATAATCAGCAATGTCTGGTTGTCATAGTGGATAAGCGGAATTGGATGTCAGTCACTAGCACTCATTTTTGAAATGCACTTGGTGCTGGAAAGTTCATTTCATGGAACTGTCTTGTCAAAGAAGCAGAGAGGCGGTTTGGTGATCATTGCTTTTCATGGCAGGGAACTGTATTAGGAGTTCCAAGGAATATCTAGAAACCTTGTTTGTACTTTGGCTGAGATAAAAATTGCCTTCACTTCATCCTGTGAAACATACATGTATCCATTTAGCCTCTTTCTTTGGCTTATGGTGGGTCAATTTTTGAGCTGTCTGTAACAGCCTCTGTCTGAGATAGGGGCAGCCCCTGGTGCCTTTTCACAGAACCCACTTCTGTATATCCTCCACTAAAAAAATCCTTGCCACATAAACTAAAATCAAAACACATCATGATGTACTTATATGAAACTTTTGTCCTTTTTCAGCAACTGTAACAAGATTTAGACATTTCAGATCTTGGATGTAGCACAATGATTGCTAGCGTTAATGCTGAAACTTCAGCAGATGATTGCCATTATTATGACCACAAACTGTAGGTGTGTTTGTGTACCAGGATACATAGGGCTGAAGTTCATCAAGTAAATGTAGTTCCTGTGTTAAATGACCACATGGGCAATCACACATAGGTAGGACCACCTGCTTTTCTCTTGTAGACAGTAATTAAATAGGAGGAGATGATGTGATGTCAATTCAATAAGAAATTACTTATACCATGCAGAATGTAACAGAGTGTTCTTGAGCAGCTACAGCATGCACAGGACACAACGAGACTGATGTTCTACTATTAGTCAAGTACAAAATGGTAGTCAAAGAAATGTAGTATGAAATGCATAACTTTGTTCCTCTCCACAGTAAACAACTTGTTTACATATGGGCACTAAAACCTTTATAAAATACCGCCTTCAAGCACTATGCTTAAAGTTCAAATACTGAAACAAAACCTCCTCTAGAATAGTAAAAGTTTTAAAATTTTTTGGCAGTTTGTTGCTTTTCTTCCTTTGATCATATGGCAACTGTTTTCTTTACTGAACAACTGTTTTTTTTCAAGTGGATTGTTCAAAAATTAGAAGGAATTGGTGAAAATTTGCCATAACTTTGCTCAGAGTTTTGTAAGTCTGGTGTGGAAGAAAGAAGAAAGCATGGAAATGACAGGGAAATAGAACTGTTTAAAATAACTTTTAAATTTTCTTCTTTAACATCTGGCAATTTGGAGAAAAAATCATATTATCTTGAATAACAGTAATGAATTTTAAAAGAATTTTAAGCTCTACAAAATAGTTATTTAATTATTTCAAAATGAGATAGTACTCTTTCAAGTTACAGCAAAATCACACTTTGGTGGAGTCAGAAGCTTCTTCTTTGCAAGGACATACATTCCTGAGCTCAAACCCCTGTGTCCCACTATCTTCATTACTGTATAGTGCAATATTAATAGACCTGTCTGTTCCATTCCACCCGTTCAGAAGCAGCAGAAATGGAAGTCTGTTTAGCTAGCTGAGCTGTTTTGCTCCCTAAACTCCTGCTCATGTCTCTTCACACTCTGGCAGATGCATTTTTAATTGGTATTTAGTAATAACAGACATTGAGTCACAGTTGTGTGTTTGTCAAAAGGCTTTTTTAAATTTTACAATACCTTGTCTCCCCAACTAGTTATAGCTCTGTCAAGCAGTGAAATTAGAGAGCAAGAGAAATTAGTGAAATTAGAGAGAATTACATTTCAGAAAATGTGTTATCTCTTGCAAAAATCTCTCCTTAACTCAACATTAATTTTGCCCAAACTGTTCCACAGTGCAGTATCACTGGACAGCAGATGCTGTAAAAGTAGTTGACACGTTGTTGATATGCATAAAAGGAAATACACACCCCCTGCTGTATGGGAGATGTATGGGTAAAGTGAGACTGCAAAAACAATGTTAGAATTGAAGTCAGTATTAGACAAAAGCAAATGTGAGAGAGCACAGAACTGAAATAAATAGGTTCCCAGAGAGGAAATTATTTTGGTCACTGAAGTCTGAATCGGTTATAGCAGGATGGTGGTCTGTATTTCTGTCTCTATGTACAGCAGATGAGAAGAAACTGTAGAGTGAAACTGAGGAGAAATACCTAAACCAACAAGATAAAGGTATGCAAAAAAAGGCATGCAAATAAAGGGAAAATTTATATAAGAAAAATTGAGTTATTAAAAATTAATGAAAATAATTATAAAAGAAAAGTTTCTTATGTGGTTAAGATGTCAAATATAAATTTTAAATTAGTGTCTAACAAGAAAAAATAAGGAAAGCATTTTGCAAGTCATGAAAAATTCTCACAAAGGCTTTCCAAAGAAGACTCATGGAAATGGGATAAATGGATTTACTTATTTGAAAACATTAAAAGGATGAATACAAATAGTTCAGTGAAGTAATTATGTTAGGGAAGAGAGGAGGAAACAATAAGCACCTAAAAATATCTGAAGGTAGTAAAGGAAGAAGAGGAAGTAATTTAGCCTGATACAGGTGAGTATAAGTACAGGAATTAAAGTTAAAAAGGGAAAAAAAAAATCACACTAGCAGCAGAAAAATCCCTCACGTATGAGATTAAAAAAAGTGGAAGTGGTGAGAGTCTGTATTTAAAACTAAGTAGATTAAAGGACTGAAAAGATACAGCAAAATGAAAAACCAATAACAAAAAGATTAAAAAAATATTTTACCTATAAAATAATTTATTCTAAAAATTAAGTGAAAATATTCTGTTATTCTTTCAAACAGTAGATAAGACTTCTGTCTTATATTATCTTATTGGTATCTGTCATCTCACCAAAACTTTTACAGACTGTTTAGTATGGAAAGTCCTCCAAAAAGATTAAATGAATCATCGTAGAGGTATGAGAAACACAGAGAGCACTCATGCAAGTGTTAGGTTTATTCCCAAAAGAAGGGAGCAAGGAACGAGCAGAGGGATTTATGAGAGTGTCAAAGCTTGGTAATCATCTTGCTTAATAGCAAAAGTTACAGTTTCATGGAGAGACAGTAACAACCTTGCTGATATTCCCATACCAGATATATTTTGCAGTTCTTACTGTGACTCTTCCCTTTATACCTTTTCCTTTCTGTGTTTGTTTTTGAAGTTCAGACTTTACAACAATCCCTGTTGTTTTCTTTTCCAACTATCCTCCTTTACTTGTCTTCTTGCCTCTCCTCACAAATAAGTTACTGCCAGTTTTCCTTGTATTTCTTTGTAAACACCCTAGCCTCTCTCAGTCTCCTGCCTCCATTCTCTGCTCCATTTCATTTAAGATCTCCCCAACAGTGAGGTGGAATAAATATATCTGCCTGTCACTCCCTTCCCTAAACCTCCTTCTTTTTCTTTACCTTCCAAATTTCCTCATTCAAAGTCAATCTCTTGCTACTAGATCCTTACCCTAATCTTCACTGAAACCCTCAAGGAAAAAGACACCATGAAAGTAGCCCCTGAAGTAATTAGCTTTAGAAAATGTTACTCAAGGTATATAATGCAGATGATCCCATTATTCTTTCATTTATTCTCAAGTTTAAAATTCCAATTAAAACTAATTTAATGAGTTTCCTGATTCAAGCACTGTTACTCAGTCTATTACTTTAAAAATCCTACACTTACAGTTCAGAAAATGTTAGCCTTAGCTTAAGGAGAACAAATTATGCTCATGTGCTATTTTGAGGGACTGTGTATTTCTGGGATTATAATAAATTATATATATATACATATTATAAATTATATATGTATTACATGTGTGTATGGAAATTATTTTTCTTATTATGAAAATAAAAAAGACATAGTTTTACTTTGAATTTTCATTTTTAGTTAATATTCTTGATTGAACAGAAACCATTTTAAGAAAACCGTCTTCCCCTAAAATTCCCAGATTCTTTTGAAGATAGTAACAAATGTACTCTTTTCAATTTCTCAGTCTATCATTTTCTGGTGTCTTCAGTAACCCTGTTTTCACCTTGGTCCTGATTAGATGACTAATAGATGACTCACAATGTGTGTTAGAATGAAAGTAATTTTGTGAGCTGTGGGTTATTTTTATAATTTGAATTGCTCAGTGTAGGTCCATTTGGGAACTTTAAGTTGTCTTTAGTGATAGCGTAAGTTCAAATCATAGGCATGACATCAAGTCTCACATCTGTTAAACTTCTGTTTACTTATTAAGAAGTGTCCTTATATTCTCTTCTCACTGGAGACATTAGCAGATCATAGGTCATGTGCTGAACGAAATATTACTGTGAAGTGTCACACACCTGCTAGCTTTAATTTGACATTTTAAACATAGTGAACTGTGAATAGAGTTATCAGCGTCAGATGGTTCAGCTGGACCTGAATAACACTTGTAATCATCTAGGAATAAGCTGACAGTAGTACAATGAAGTGCCAGATTGAATCTGCAAATGAAGCCATTAGAAAATTACAGTAAAATGTTAGAGGGAACACACAAGTTGAGCATTTAGTTTAAAACAACACAACAGGTTTTCTTTTTTCTTCCTATTGTGAATGCACTTAAACATTAGTTGGATTGTTACCACTTTGTTCTCATTACATCCCTGCTGTTCTATGAGGAGTCTCAGCTAAATGTATACTTATAACTGAGTCTATGCTTGTCATTATCAGGAAGTTCCATGCAATTCTATCTCAAAAAAACAGGTCATAAAGAGAGTGTTAATTAAGGTGTTTCTTCACTAAACCACAAAATTCCTCTCTGGACTGGTGCATTTTAGACATTTTTGTTCCCATCAATATACCTCTGATTTGTTCAGGGTCACATTAACTTATGTCATGTGTATCAGAGCACATTCTGGGGACACAAATTAAGACTCTTAAGAATCTCAAGGATTATTACAGCTTTGGACTAAAACTTCCACAAGTCCCCTCTATTGCAGGCAATATATGTAATCAGAGAAACAAACCCCTTTTCACTACCCTGGTCATTCTCAGCTGTTCTCTCTGAAAGACTTCTTTATGAACAGCCTCTTTATGCCTGACAGACTTAAGTTGCAAAATCCAGAAGACAGAATGTCATCTTAAAGCCACTTTCAGTTAACTACCTCTCAGATGTCCTGCAAGCACTTCTTTGTTGGATATTGTTCTCTCCCTTTTCATATTTTTGAGATAGTAGTAGGAAGGCAAGAACATTGCAGAATCTATTTATGAGTTACTGCCATGACCTGACCTTTTTTATCCAGTGTTTTCTAATAAGTAAAGAATTAGCATGCAAAGACTAACAGTTTTTAATTTCTGTCTTAACTGTGATATGAATATTACCCTTTTGAACTCCACAATTACCCTCTTACTCATCTGAGAATGAAACATAAAATTAAAATCAGTATCTGAGAATATAACTTGTTCCATTCAAGGCATGGAAAAAAAAATGTAGGAGGTCATGTGTTTCAGACTGCAAATTTCAAGAGGATACTGCATTCAGAAAAGTCTAGATCCACCTAGATAATAGTTTTGGATGTCCCAAGTCAGTGGCAAGGAGTTATGCTAACAATATACATGCCTGAAAACCCTTTTTTCCATGTCCTTGCTAAATTAATAAGATGTGACAGAAAGGATAAAAATATAGTAAAGCTTTATGTTTGTCTGTGATACATGTTCTCTCAGATACCAGCCCCATCCCAGTGATAAAAAGTCTTGATTTTGAAACAAGCTAATATAAAAACTAGCCATCAGTGGGTATTTTTTTGCTCCTGTATTTAGTATTTATTCATCATGGTTGTATTAACTAGTTTTATTTGATAATTGGCATTTCTTTTCAAGAGCAAGGTTTTCTATTTGGTTTTAACATTATTTAAGCATTCATTGTGTACTGGAATTATTGTGGAAATGGTGTTTCCTCTCAGAATGGCAAAACCTGGTTAGTTATAATTTATACCAAGGGATGTTGTGCAGAGAGGTTCTTTCTTGTACTTATTGCTGTACTGCTTCTGATCAGTTAACTTTATCGGCTAACTCTGCTCCTCCCTGTCGGAGGAACAGAAACAGAAAAGTGTACAGGGAAGAGCAGAAAAAACATATAATCCAAAACTGACCAACAGGGTATTCCACCCCATCTACCTTATGCTCAGTATAAAAGCTGAGGCATTACTCCTGGACTAGACACAGGAATTGAATTCCAGATCTGGAATCAGGTGCAAACAGATGAGGATCAAAGGATCATCATTCTTTCTTTGATGGCTGATATCCAAGGAGGACTCTGTTTGTCTGCCAGATCACAAAGGACAGGTTGGGCTGACCCCCATGTCTCAGTGACCTTTCTTTCTTCATTCTACCACACTAACTTACTCCCAGACTCCTTAAGACCATTTCTGAAACCCTCAGAAATGTAAATGGTTCTTATACAAGCAATCTCCTCAATTTCTTGTGCAGCTTGAAACAGTTAATATAGTTCATAAATTTTCTAGTAAGTCATAGAGCTAGCCTTTGCTAATTTTAATGTTATCTCAATAAGTTAGAACTACCATGCTCTCCTTTGTCCTTCTAACACTCATTCTTCCTTTGGTTTATGTAGTGCATTGGTAGAAAAGGTGATAATAGTGGCTTAATATAATTGAGTTTGGACATACTGCAAGCCACATTTCTTCACAAGGTCAGGTAATTTCTTGAGTTTCTCTCTAGGGCTTTAGTTCTATCATTGTGGGAAATTTGTTGTTTCCACATTTATGAAGTAATTAAATAGTCCTTTGTGATAATTATTAGAAATGTTAATGATGAATAATTAAACTACAGAGCAAAAAAAAAAAATCATTATGTTTACTCTAGTTTACATGTGTAGGTTGCTTCCTGTCTGCAGTGGTCTTCTGTGATATCTTGTATAACATCTCTTCAATTAACTTTAGCCATGTTCTCCAGTCCTCAGTTAAGCTTACCTCCTAAAAAGACTTTTAATTTTCGGCTGTTTCCTCGCTGCTGATTTTGTTGCAGCTAGAAGAGAAGTAGTAGAAAGGATGAGAAAACTAGGAAAACATGATTTAAATTCTCTGTAACTTACAAAATACAAAAATAGCTTTGTTGCTAAGATCTGCATCTAGATCTCACATGACTGGGTGGAATTATATATTCTTCAGGAGAGAAATATGTACACTACAAGCCAAAAAATAATAATCATAAATAAGGAGAATGCAGGTATGGACTCAATTTTATTTCTAACCTTGAGAAGAGAATCTGTACATTATATTGTGCTTATGTATTCTAAGGGGCATGTGGACTGATACATATCAGAATATACTTGGACTGATATTTGGCCTCAATTTTGCAGCCATATGCCTTAAGTGAGAAAAGTTTAATTCTCTTTTATTTTCCCTTCTCCTCTGTCACACCTCTACCCAAAAATGTCTGGATTCATGTTACTATAATTGACTCAAAATTAGTAGTTTTCCCACGGGGACTGAATTTGACCACAAATGCCTAAATAGCAAGCTGTATTCATTGCCCACAAAATGCCATGCTAAAAAAAGATCAGCACTTCAGTATCCATTTCAACCTTGAAATCATACAGAGTATATATTGTGTAATAACATCCTCATTTGCTTTCTTTCTACTTCTATTTTGTTTCAGTTTGGAGGATTTACCTGAAAATAATCAACCGTTTGTCACATATCCCTTAGAAAATAAGGCAGACATTAAGTTTTGAAATCTCTTAGTTTAATAGTAATTCTCACACTGAAAAAAAAGTTACTGATCATAGAATCACAGATTTTTGAACTAAGATGACTAAAGAATTGGCTTTATAACAAAAAGCTTAGAGTGTATGCATTCTAGTTAATTAAAAAGAGATAAAGAGAGATCCATACCTGTAAATTTTGCTTATGCATGTGTAAGTTTACGTGTCTGCCTGTGCTCTGGCACAGTCTGATGACTCTGAACCCTAATTTAGTATCTTTAAGAATAGAATAGCAACAAGAATAGAATCTTGTTGAATGTCAAAATATTTTTCAAATAACTTGAGGAAGACTCTCATACCTATAGGGGACTAACCACAACACCTGCCTTTTGATTGGCAGACTATAATGCTTTGGAGGTGAATGGAGGGCAACTGTTCTGTATATATTCTTTATGAATTTGTACAAAACTTCCAGCAGATTTAGGTAAATACCATTTCTTTTCAAATAGTATGTACCATGTAGCTTAGAAAAAACTAAAATTCTGTTGTTTGTGATAATGCACTAAACAGTGTATAATTTTTATTTAGTCTTGATTTAGTGTTTTCATGAAAATGTAGTTTAAGTTGAGTGGTAATTAATAAATGGTTTTTAAAAAATAGTTTTTAATAACTAGGTAACACTTTAGTGTCAGTTTATAATCAATGACTGTTACACTGCGTCTAGCTGCAGAATCCTTGCTCTTCAGAGAAGACAACCTTTCCTCACAACTACGGGAATAATATGTAGACAAGAAATCTAGGTCTCACTACTTATTTCTGTGCTGCTAAGAGAGTGAGGACTTCACAGCTCACAGTTGGTATTTGGTTTTCCTGAAACCTTCTTTATGGGAATGAAGAGCAACAAACTAATGCAAATTATAGGCTCACCTATTTTATTTCTCAGATCTGCCTGAGCTGTGATGTAATTCCTTGAGGGAAAGTGATTGTAAAGCCTCACTGCACCTCCAAGCTATGAAGTCTCCTGGCACAACTTGTCTTCAGTTTGTATCTTCTTGGCCTGAGACTGGTCATTTGCTGCATTAAAGCCACCCAAGCTTTTGTTGGACACTGAATCTGGAAGCCTAGGAAAACACTTGCACCTTTATTAAGCATCTGTTAAAATTTAAACCTGCTATTAGCCAGGAGCCTGATACCCCCATCCCTTTAGCAACCTTAACCAAAAAGCAAGAAACAAATCTCAGAAAACAAAACAACATCTTTGAAGTTATATGCTCATAATGGTATTTTATTACCCAAGTAAGTGGTTTCCACTAGAGCGAAGCACACAAAATCCCTCCTGACTTGCATAACATTGAGGTCTTTTGCTGTAACCGAAAATCAGGCTTCTTCACCTGCATTTTAATTCACCAGCTTCATATCCTAACACATAGAAATAATGAATTAAGTCTTTGCAAGGACTGTGGTCATTCTTTAAAACTCAAACATTGGCCTTGCTCCCCTTTAACTTTAACAGACAGAGTTTGTACATCCTACTGACACTGGTGCTCTTAGATTTTAAATTCATATTATTTAAACATATCCTTATAATAACTGAGAAAATGTCATCATGCTAGTTACCTTTGGTTTCTGAGCAGATGCACTTTATAAGCAGATTCTGTAATCAGTAGAAACAATCCGTGACCTGATAATTGCTAAAGGGATGGAAATAAGGCATATTTATCTTATTCATATATTACAGGTTTCTGGCCTGATTAAATCTATTCTGAATGCACAATGAATGCAACACAGTAATTTTAAAATCATAATCCTCTCAAAAAAGCCAGACCAAAATCTGCTAATGTGTTGGGTGATGGATCTCCTATTTACTATTGATCTCTGAATTCAGAGAAAATTCATTCTGAACTACTGAATATTTTTGATGTATTTTCAGAATCAGTGACAGCCCTTTTTTTTGTCTATTACTATTCAAAGTAGATTAACAACAGCCTACTGCATTTCATCAGAGAAGTAAGCATTGTAGAGGCTGAATCTTGTTTGGTAGATATGTAAAGGACTGGCATCACATTCAGCTACCCTTGAATTAAAGAATAGCTTAGGGTAAGCAATCCAGATCTTGTCAGAAAAGCACTGTTAGGGTTATTATGTATGGAGATCAACACAGTCTTTTGTTGTATGAACACCATGGTTTGAATCATTGCTAGAGGAGGATTTGATTCTAACAAACTGGCTGCTTGATAATTATAGCTAGTTTCTGTATTATCTTTCTCAAGCAGTGTCTGTTACATCTGACTCACTAGCAATGCTGTTTTCTCCTCCTTAAACCATTTCACTTTATCCTAGAAGACGTTTGAGGGCGTTTTATTTCCCAGATAATGTCTAGCCTAGAATAAACAAAATCCTCTCAATACATTTGCAAAACAAATAAATAACTTCCCAAAATGACAAGCAATAGTGAAGGGACACTAGCCTCTTTACCAGTTTTATATAAAAGACAAATCAGAGAATAACAGGGTTAGTCCAGGAACATGTCCAGGTGGGCTTTGAATGTCTGCAAAGAAGGAGACTCCACAACCTCTCTGGGCAGCCTGTTCCAGCTGTGTTCCAGCTTGCATCCATTCCCCCTTGTCCTGCCATTGGAGGTCACTGGACCCTGGCTCCATCCTACTGACACTCACCCTTTACATATTTATAGACATTAATGATGGTCACCCCTTAGACTCCTCTACTCCAAGCTACAGAGACCCACCTCTCTCAGCCTTTCTGCATAAGGGAGATGCTCCAATCCTTTCATCATCCTTGTTGCTCTGCACTGTACCCTCTCCAGCAGTTCCCCGTCCTTCCTGAACTGAACACAATATTCCAGATGTGGTCTCACTAGAGCAGAGTAGTGGAGGAGCAGAACCTCCTTTGAACTACTAGCCACACAGCTTCTAATACACCTCAGGATGCCATTGGCCTTCTTGGCCACAAGGGCACATTGTTGTCTCATGGTCATCCTGTTGTCAACAGGACTGCCAGGTCTTTTTACCCTACACTACTCTCTAACAGCTCAGTCCCTGACTTATACTTACACATGGGGCTCTTGCCCAGACGCAAGACTCTGCACGTGTCCTTGTTATATTTCATTAAATTCCTCCCTGTCCAACTCTCCAGCCTGTCCAAGTCTCACTGGATGGCAGTACAGCCTTCCGGTGTGTCAGCCACTCCTCCCAGTTTTTTGTCATCCACAGACTTGCTGACAACACACTCTAGTCCCTCATCCAAGTCATTGATGAATATATTGAATAGTACTGGTCCCAGAACTGATCCTTGAGGGACTCCACTAGACACAGGCCTCCAGCTAGACTCTGCTCCATTGACCACAATTCTCTGGCTTCTGTTCTTCAGCCAATTCAGTGTCCACCTCACTACCCAATCATCCAGACCATATTTCCTCAATTTCGCTGCAAGGATGCTGTGGGAGACAATATCAAATGCTTTACTGAAATCAAGACCACATCCACTGCTTTACCATCATTTACCCATCTGGAAATGTCTTCAAAAACGTTTATCAGTTTGGTCAGGCATGACTTCCCCTTGGTGAGTCCATGTTGACTGCACCTAATAACATGCTTATCCTTGATGTGCCAAGAGATAGAACCAAGGATAAGTTGCCCCATTGCCTTTACAGGGATGGATGTGAGGCTTACTGGTCTATAGTTGCCCGTGTCCTCCTTCTTGACCTTTTTGAAGACTGGAGTGACATTTGTTTCCTCCAGTCCTCAGGCACCTCTTCTATTCCCTATGACTTAGCAAAGATGATGGAGAGTGGCCTAGCAATGATTTCTGCCAGCTCGTGCAGCATCTTCAGATGTATTACATTAGGACCCATGGATCTGTCCATATTGCTTAACTTGTCCCTAACCCAGTCCTCATCAACTGGGGTACATTCCTCCTTTATCCCGACCGCCTCTGGGCAATCAGGGGTGTGATGTTCCTCTGGATAGCCTCCAGTAGTATAGACAGACACAGAGGAGGCATTCAGCAGCTCTGCCTTCACTGCATCCTGTCACCAGAGTGGGTGCACCTCATTCATTAGTGAGCCTACAATGCCTCTAGTATGAGTTTTATCTGCAATGCATTTAAAGAAGCCCTTCCTGTTGTCCTTGAACCCTCTTGCAAGGTTTAATTCTAAGGAGGCCTTAGCTTTCCTAGTTGCCTCCTTACATCCTCTGACAATAACATATTTTTGTTAATTCTCTTATTTTCAAGGAGGAGTTTTGTATCTGTACATGAAGAGCAACAGACACTTACTGAAGAACAATCAAATTAGAGATGCTATGAAAGAATAGGAAACTGAGTTAAATGTTTCTTAATGATGTCTTCTACATCATATTCAATTGTGGGAGAGTCAGGCTGTGTCTCAGAAGGCACACTTCTTACAGTGATACTGACATTTAACACAAGTACTAAGCTCTAATCCTTGTTTAATGGGGAAATCCCTTCCTCTCCCTGCCCATAGTCACTTCACTGCAATTTATTGTTCTTTCAGTGCATTGTTTTCATACTGGCCATGCATAAGGCATGATGTAGCTTCAGGCAGGAAAATAAACTCAGTGAATATTCTGAGAGTGGGAAATGTTCAAGAAAGATGCTAGTGATCTTTATATTTTTTTAATTCAAATTTGTTTCTAAAGCAAACAAAAGAAGAATAATTTTGATAACTATGTAACTGATGTCTTTTAAATGTCATGTCCTAATTTGTAAGCTTTTCTGTCAATTGAAGATATGCCAAAGTGCGTTGATTATATATTACTTTTTGTCTCATAAATGCCATTTTCTCCCCAAACCAGTACATTTTAACTTTGACATTAAATCACATGAAATTAAAACTACTGTTGTAGTCTTGAATATTAGTTTATATCTGTCTACAGAATAACTGTTCTCTCTACAGTTAAATAGCTGGGGAAGAAATTTAATTTCCCAGCTGTATAACTGTACCAAAAATAATGCCAGCTCATATCAGCACTGCCTCTTTTGAATCTCCCAATCAGTAAGTGCTGAAAAGGAGGTTTTCATTTTAAAGGATGCATGTAGCACAACAATCTGAGTTTTGAGTTCTTAAGAAATTCTACTGTCTCTATTTTTTTCTATTCTGATAACACACTTTTGGAATTTCCTCTGAAAAATAACGTTCCTGGAACACAATTTAGTCAAGTATTATTGTTGTCATAGAATAAAAACATTCTGTGTGTTTAAAAGTAGTTTGTCAAACTAAAAATTGGAATTCCATTTTAAAAGTTATTTAGAAAGAAAGGAAATATTTTTCCTTGAATGACAAAACAGGATGTTTCAATACTAAAATACCGGGAAATTATTACAGTTTCCTTTTAAAATGTGGGTTATGTCCTAGCTGAAGACAGTTTACACTGCCAAATCACTTTAATAAAAAAAGTGTAGATTTACACAAAATGAATGTGAAAGCAAGTGGAAAATGCAGCGTAGGCAGGTTGAAGAAAAAAATTGCCCAGATAGGAATTCCCTGGATAACAAAGGACACCTATCTCTGCTTTTACAGGTGGACATCTTAAGGTCTGTCATCATAATTCATAGATATTTGTGTGCGAGTTAATATGAGCCTGGACCTGGCTCATTCCAGACAGTGTTCTCAGTTGTCAGCCAGTCACTTGCGCCCTTTCCCTAGCACTAGTGTCATACAGGACTCCAACATGTGTCTTTTGTGAGAGGCCTCTTAAGAAATATATAATTCCACACATTGTAGTGAGGCCCTCATACACAAATTACTGACATGACACCAGGCAGCTCCAAGCTCCTGGCTCAAACAAAGTAATGACATACCAGGAGTGAAAGGAGAAAGTTTACAAAAACTTGAAAAACATCAATTGAAATGTTTCTCCTCCTCTTGTTTTAAATTAATAGACATTTAAAGAGTTATTAATCACATTGCTGGATCATGACAAATAAACATGCAACCTTTTCCTCCATATATGTCCTCTCTGGCAGACATTTATTTCACCCTTAGTGTAGTTATTAAAATGCTTCTGATGATGATAATGTGAAAGATAATTGGAAATTTCAACTATATACTATGTATCAACCCATCTTTAAAAGGAGATGTAGAAGAAAAAACTTTACCAAAATTCTATCTCTCTTTCCTTATTTCCTAGTTTATCCACTATTTTCACTCTGGATGCCAAAATTACTGCAGAATTATTATCAAACTTTGAATCATAACCCTCTGTAGATCACTGCTGGAATCATATCTACATAAATCTTCTCCATTCCAATGAGTAAACTCACACTTTAAATAAATGTAAAACTACTGAATTGTTTCTGTGGTTTGGAGAGGGGAGGAAGAAAGAGTATATTATTTTTTTGCTCCTGAACAGCAGAAGCAGTTGTAGAAGACATGACATTTGTATAGGTTAAATTATATTGTCATATTCTTCAAAGATGCTGTACTTTCATTCACGATGTTATGATTCTGCCTAGAGTTGACATAAACAAGAAAATGCTACATAAAAACATTATCAATGCTTGAAGCTCATAAAACCACGAATATCACCTATTAATAATTTTCTTGCAAAATGTTTGTCCATATAATGTTATTTCTTATAATATATTCTAGGTTTTATTTGCCCTTTATTTTAGCTCATATTGTTTTTCTGGATAACTACTTCTAGATCAGAAGTAGGTCAGAGCTATGGCTTTTAGGAGCAATGAAAAGACCTTTAATTGGAAAGAACAGGATGTCAGGTTAATAGCAATTGCACTTGCGTACTACTGCAAGAATAAACCTCTCAATTTGCTACCCAATTGTCCCTAGATCACAGATTACTAAACCAATGTGGGTTGACATAATCAAGTCACTGTGTTGTAGCAGTAAGCAGAGTTATTTTTGCTATTAGAAGTTTTTTTCCACAAGGAACGAAGCATTAAAGATAAAACAGTACAAGCAGAATGGAAGGACAGAGATGTGAAATATGATGAACAAGAAAACTGAATAGAGTTTAATTTAACAGCTTTGCCATCATAACATAAGATATTTAGGTCACACAACAATTTCTGATATTTCCCAAAGACAGCACTATAGAATGAGAAAAGTATGCTTTCTTCAATAACATATGAGGTGCATTTGATCTGTTTAAGAAGAACTGTTGCTGGGATATAGTGTCAGAAGACCGTTCTAATGAACTCAAGAGAAAAAGGATGCAAAAATATCTTTGTTTGATTAAAAATATAGAATTGACAATTCAGAGTAAAACCTTCTGTAGATGAGCTGAATATTTTCAAAATTCACTATGTTGGAAAAGTACAACTGACAGCCATTATGCCTGGAATACACAAGTTAATTTCCAACAGGTTACAAGTTTTGAACTTTGTCTGAATTTTGCTCTTTAAGAGATGTAATGTTATGCAACATTCAGAGAATTTTAAAATGTCAGATCATTAAATAAATCATGCTTCTGTCGATCAAATTGATGCTGTAACTTTCTGAAGATTTTCAGAAGGAAAAATAACTACATCAATTTCTTCAAATAAAGCTTATAACAAGTCCAAGAGAATTATAAATCAGATTCTTTTCCATATTCTGTTCCAATTTTACATTTTCTCAGAAAAAAACCCTTTATCTTAAATGGGTGAAACATGCAAGCAGGTCTCAGTGGCTTCAGTATAGTCCAGAGTGACAGCTGATCACAAACACTCCCATTCTCTACTTCAAAACTAAGACTTTTTATAGTAATCAAAGAAGTTAGAAAAGGCCAGCACAAATCTCAGAAGAATCAATTCTCTTGATCAGGCCACAAGACCCAGATTATTTTCCCATTCTGTAGAGATAATCTCTCCTGGTAAAAGTAACCTAAATAAAGTCCATCTTGAAAACAAATTTTAAGCAATGAGAGATTGATTGCTACTCATCTTCTTTCACAAACACTTAAAAAAAGTGATAGTATAAATAAAATATATATATACCTATGGTTCATTTTTTTAAGTATTACTAATACTTATAATGTGTAACTTCACTTGTCCATATCAACCTCTATTGCTTTGATAATCTGTGATCTAAGGACCATCAGTTAGCTTCATTCTTGCAGTAGTGTGGAAGCGCAGTAGCAATTAACCTTAACAAATGCTGTGTAAGATGTCAATTTCTGAAAAGCCCCCCTGAAGTCTTAATGAAGAATAAAATGAACACACCAAGAAACAATATGATTACAGTTGCAGCTGTTATTCTTTGAAAAAAAAAATTACTGTTGCAACACTGAATAATCAAAAAGCATAGATACATACAATCAGACCTCACAATCAAGTCTTCAGTCTTTTCAGTATTAGTATTACTGCCTCTGCATATCATAATATAATTTAATTTTTATGTACAAAATTTCCTGAAGGGTATAAATGCTTTTCAGATCTATGCAGTGGTAATTGAGTTCTAAACCATGCATAAAAACCTCAATAAACAAAAAATGTTAATACATTGTATATGGGCTGTGACCTTTTCTAGTTATTTTTCAATGCTTTTTAATGGTTAAGAAGCATTCACCGAAATAAGTTGAGAGAATCTTAGTCTACTATTTACTTTCAAAAAACGAATGTTTATCAAATGGACTTGAATTGATAATAATATGATAGTTCATGCTTGAGAAGCCTCACAATTGCCAATGTGAAAACTGGATATTGTCTCGCTGGCATAATCATGTGGAGAGTAGATTGCATTTAGACTTTGCGTGACCTTCAAAACAGTATCCCAGACCGATGTCAGAAACATTTTTTATTATTGCTGCATACAGACCAGACAAATTAAAAAAAAATAAATAATTGTAGTGACAGTAAATTGAACTTTTTTTAGTGCTTTAGGAAAAAAAATTACCCAAAATTATAATTTCAAATGTAGATTTTATAAGACATTTCAGGAAGAGGATTTAGTATGAGTGATGATATCTTATTGTAAAACACAAATCGAATTGCTAATATTTTTGGGGGTTTTTTAAATGCACATTTAAGTGTTATAGAGTCATAGAATGGTTTGTTTTGGAAGGGACCTTAAAGATCATCTAGTTCCAACTCCCCTGCCATAGGCAGTGACAACTCCCACTAGACCAGGCTGCTCACTAGATCAGGCCCCTCTTCATTCCAGGACATTTCCCCATGGAACCTTGCCAAGGAGGTTCCACAAGAGGTCAAAATGTGCTCTCTTGAAGTCCAGAGTGATGAGCTTGCTGCACACCTTCTTCGATGCCCTGTGGGTAATAAACTCCATCATTTCATGGTCACTGCGTTCAAGGCTGCCCTTGAGCTCTATGTTACTCTCTAGGCCCTCATCATTGGTGAGAACAAGGTCCAGCATGGCTCCTCGTGGTTTCCTGTACCATTTGGATGAGGAAGTTGTCTTCAGTGCATTCCAGGAAATTTCTTGACTGCTGGTGCCTTGCCGTGTTTTTCCTCCAACAGATGTCAGAATGGTTGAAGCCACCCATGAGGACCATGGCTTGTGAACATGAAGCTGTTTCTAACTGCTGGTTAGAGAGCCTCATCCACTTTTTCTTCTTGCTCAGGCATCCTGTAACAGACTCCAACTACTACGTCTCTGCTCTGCCTTCCTTTTGATCTGGCCCCAAGTGTTCATTGAGATTCCAGATTCCTCAATTCCATTATTATAACTTGCAAAGATGCTTGGTTTGATTCACAAGCTGTGGGTACTCACAGAATGTTTTCAATAGTTTTGATTTCTTTGTTGCACTGTATATTCCTAAATTTTCTTTATTTCATTACATTGTTCCTTTGAATGGGATCTGTATCTGCATATTTTTGTCATTCACTAGATATTTTCCCCCTACATTGTATATAATACGGCTACTGTAAACTGTAAAATTTTCTTTTCTTCTTGGCATCAGCATTTGTCTCTGCTATATTTATTGATCTGTTCTAATGTCCTGTGTGGTAGACTCGAGGAGGTGTTTATTTTCCCTTCATTTATAATACTACAATAGTATCCAGAAAGTAAAAATATTTGTTGCAATTATAGCTATGAGAAGGCTACATAAGGGAAATATTCCTTCCTGATCAAGTGAAAAAAAGGTTACATAAGCTTTCATCATGGAAGATTACAACCTGGGTTTCTATGCAGCTACAAAATTCCTAATCCCTACAGAGTTAACTATTTCATGTTTGGATTTCTCTTGTTTATCTATTTTCCAGCTGAATTTCATATTTTACCTGTAGCTATGATATGTTCCTATATCTATAAGTAATTATATTAAATAATTACATCTATATGTAATGTATATTTTATTGGGAATCTTATTCAAACTCTCAACACTGTTCAGCTGTAGACATGCTCCACTGTACTTAACAGTTCAAAGAATTAACATGCTACTAAAGAAATATTCTTGATTCAAAATGGGGATTGCCATTATCAACCTTTTTAAGATTTGCTTAAGTTTTGGACAAGACCCTAAAGCAGGTCATTGCTTCACAATTATATCATCTTTTAGTGGGAAATAAATTATTTGAGAAACAGCAATCTACTTTTCAATCATGTTACAGCACTGAGTCTCCTATAGCTGCAGTTTATAATGATTTATTAATAGAGTCTGGTTTTGGTTGCTCAAGCATTTTCATTTTCCTTGATCTGAATGTTGCCCTTGACACTGTTGATTATAACATTCTGCTTGATAATTTATGAAATTATGTAGGATAAGCTGGAACTACTTTGAGAAGTGCCACACATCTCCACCTGTGCCATTACCTATTAGATTTTTTCTGCACTACACAGGGACATTTTCAGGTCTTCAGTTTTACTACACTGTACAGTATTTTTTTTAGGTAACTTCATCAATGACTTAGGTATTTCTTCCTTCTTGTAAGGTAAACAAGGACATTCAATATTGGCTTTGTACAGCTGTAGAAAAAAACACCAGACACTAAAAGGAACATATTTGGAACATGCATGGATACAGGGAGAAACATGTACGTGTGTTCTGGGGCAGCAGTAAAAAATGTTTACCTTCTTTAGATGAAATTGATCAGGAGAATGACTCTGGAATATGGCATATCTACCAAAAAGATTTTATCAGGGAAGATTATGAGAGTTTTCATAATTCTGAATCTATATTTATATAATTCCTATTGATGTCTTTCATTACAAATACAAGCATTACTGATAATTAAGACAAACAATTGCAGTAGAAATACACATGGGACAGTGCGCAGCAATCACCAAGTTTCACTCACAACATCACAGTGGCTTTTTATTTATAGAAAAATAGTTGCATCCCTTTATTTTGTTTTACATCAAGTGTCTTCATTGATTTCAGTTTCAGATACACATTTACTTTATTGGCAATATAAGCAGTTGATGTCTGGCATATATCCTAGAAGTAGCACATGGTCTCTCTCACTGTTCCTCTCAAACAAAAAAATGCTTAGGATACACCAGATATTTATTTTCACATGGTAGGTTTTTCCTCTGTGAAACTAGAATATGTTAATGGGAAAAAAATGCTGTTGTATTCAAGATGTGAGCTGTCACCTAGGAAATGCATTTGCCTGGTTCCAGTTTAAACCTTCTTCATACTTCAGAACTGTGGTGGAACACTCAAAGAGCACACTACGCTGAGCCAAAATGTGTACAGTAACCAAGATAACTCCAAGGTGTTTTGTCACCATGGAAACTATGCCTTGGGTCTACCCTAGAAAATTTGCCTGGCACAATGCTGTCAGCTACACACATTTGGGAATTTTTTAATGATACTGCTTAGACCTGCAAAGGCCCTAATGTAGACAAAAGAAACATCCCTCTAAACAAAAGAAACATCCCTCATTTTGTGTGGGAAGCTGATATATACTTCTTCCAAGGTAACATATTTTTATCAGTAAAAGCTTCATCTACATTTACAGCTTTTGCTGAGATAGATGTGTTAGGAATCCCTCTCTAGTTGAGATAGCCCTTAGCAGTATAAGGCAATTAAAGATAATCCTGAGCAAGCCTTGGAAGGATAATGTTTTCTGCATCTCTTTTGTTCATGATTTTCAGGCATGTGCTTTTCTCTACCACCCCTGCAGATCTTGTAATATAGATTGCATACTGATAATGCAGGCCATTATCTGTAGGTGTTCCTAAATAACGAATAGTCCACTGCAACAGCTTTCCTTACAAATAACTGACAAAAGCAAGCTTCAGTCTGGGTTCTTGAACAAAATAATTTATAACTTTTCTAAAATAGAAGCCTACCTCAAGGCTTTTAAATCCATTCTTGAGCACCTAAGGGTGCCTTTCAAGTCCCATTCATTTCAACTTCTAGATTATATTTAGTCCAAAAATGGCCATCTTTCTTCAGGCAAGACAGCGCCTGGACAAAAACAAATGCTTGTTCTGAAGCCAAAAGGACTCTTACCCAACATTTCAATCCCTAAAGAATCAAGTCTGAGTACAACATTCTCCAAATGTAGCTATGTACATATTCTTAAGTGGCAAAAAAGGGTAGGTTATAGCACATAAGGAAGCTCATGTTACCCTCTGCAAAGTGAGTCTCCATCACATTGTAAAAGTATTTATGTCTGATCACTTCCTCCACTAGAAATTAAGAGAAAGCTCTGTAATGTGCTGGTATGTTGAGGGTTCTGGCTCTTTTCTCAGCTTATTATGCTTTAGCTACTTTTTCAGGAGAAACTCCCTTTCTTTTGCAGGCACTTCTATGTACAGTAAAAGAAATCTTGTTTAGGAACACGTTTTCCCCTAACTGTAATTTCCTGCCCTTTCCCTAGTTCCATCAGAGTGGTTCCTGGAGATTTTATCTGCTCTCTAATTGCTGGGAAAGCTGTAATAATTGTTCCGGTATGTCTTTCAGCTGAAGCTAGGCTGCAACATTTTGGAATCCTTGATGTTTAATTGATCCACATCTATCAGGAGTGATGCTGTCATTGACTTAGCTGCAAGAATTCCGGAAAAGTGAAAGGAGTGGCCTCTAGATGACAGTTCACACAAATGACAATCAAAATCACTCAAAATGTTAATATGCCATCACTGACAGAGCCACACCAATGATTATGGCATCCTTGTTCATCTTTCTTTCTGTAACTGTAATTCTGGGAAGATATCCATAGGAATGTACAGAAGGACATACTTTTTTTGTCAGTCTTGCTTTTGTCTACAAGGGAATTGTTCCAATATTTCATTAGTCATCTTGGAATTAATTTAGTTCTTCCTTTGTGATCTTAAGGGGTTTCAGAATACTTAATTTATTGTCCTTTTTCTCTGTTACTCTCAGATGACTCATTTTAAAACACAAGCTATATGAACAGCCCATTCCTCCGCCCTTGCTTGTAAAGGAAATTGTTCTAAATTATGCTCTTTTCTAAAAAGAAACAGCTTTTACATGAGCAAAGATAGATAGTAGAAGTATAAGAAAAATACATTAAAAAGCTACAAACTCATTAAATAAAAACGAAAAATCAGAGATAAAAATTAAAAAGTCAGTATTTTTATTATTTATCTCTCTTATTTTATTCCATGTTAAAAACTCCGTGAAGATTAAAATCTGGCATATGAAGTATGACATTTCAGTTTAGAAAGTAGTTTTAATCCATAGTCATAGAGAAAAGTTAATCTATGTGTTGCAGTATGGGCATAGGCCATAAAGGGTTAACAGCTGCTCAGCTCAGGCCTGGAAAAATCCTATCAAGCCACCTGAGGCCTTGGAGCTTGTTTGTGAATCCATTGTTTTGGGAAAGAGTCCTCTATGCGGTGAGAAAGAGTCCTCTATGCGATGGGAACTATGAAGGAGTCAAGGATGGACAAGGTAAACAACGGCCCTGTGTGTTTGGCAGAAGAACTCTAAGAGGAGGGTCTGACATTAATGCAAGAATGTAACCTGTAACCAATCAGTATGTTAGTAGCATTGATAATTAATCATCACTGTATATAAGCTTGTCTCATGCTCTAAATAAACGGATTCTGACAGATCATATTGATCATGGAGGTCAGCCCCTTCTTACACCAATCGTCGTATCTCTTTATCTATGCAATTTAAAAAATATTACATTGTTGAATGAAGACTGTGTTATAAGTTATAATAATTTCAGTCTATCATTTCAATAAGTTAGATAAATATTAGCATAAAAATCAAGAAGAAATATGTATATTTAAAATTCAGGCTTTCTTAAGATGTTTTGACTTATACACATTTCTATATGTAGATTTTGATATGAATTTCAACACTTTGTATTACTGTAATTGTATCTTAGCTTTAAAATCATAGAATAGTTTGGTTTGGAAGGGACCTTTAAAAAGCATCTAGTTCAGTCTCCCCTGCAACAAACAAGGATATCTTCAACTAGATCAGCTTATTCAGCTTATTCAGAGCCTTATCCAGCCTGCTCTTGAATGTTTCTAGGGTGTCATTGGTTAGGATAGATTTAACATTTTCTAGCAGCTGTTGTAGTGTTATAGTACACTGATGTTTTTAATTCTTGCTAAACTTACAGCCTTTTCTGCCTCTAATACTGACCCACCAGCAAAGGTTAGAAAGAGATGTCCGAGACATCTGATCCCAGCTGACAAACTGTCTATTCCTTACTATTTCTTACACATGTATGTATTTATATGTGTGTACATGTATACTATATATTTGTAATCTTGAAATTATACTTGACACTGTAGTCTCAGTTTAGTTCCTTTTTCTTTGCTGATAATTCTTGAAGAGAACAAAGGCTACAAGAAAACGTGGTGGTGTGTTAAGAGGAGAGCTATCATTGCTCACAAAACTAGAGTGAGACTCAGACATGTTAGCAATTAGTTTGCACCTTCTCATACCAACACTTCTGTGCCATATGTTTTTATAGTGAAAAAAAAACCAGTTTATTTTTCATACTTTGTGATCCCACATGCCAATCACAACTTCAAGCCTTAGCTGTGATTTGCCAAAAAGTTATGCTTGTCACATGGAGGTCAGAAGGAGAATACCCTTGCTGCTATGCTTCAGATAAAGGAAAGAAGGAAGATTAATGTAGCAGATTATCCTCAAAGGAACTCTACCACAAAATAAAATTACCCATTTGGTAGCTAATGTTATTACACTGGTTCATCTCTTTCAAATGTTGAAGACAAAGAAATTTTAGTGGTCACTAAAACAGACTGTATTTCCATACACTCTCTTAATACAATACTTCCAGGAAAAATATTTGTGCATCTATACTACAGGACTTTGAATAGAAGACTGATTATTTCATTGTTGGAATTCTGCAGATGTTTCAATCTACTGATGATTTTGCTGACACACAAATTTAAGCAAGGAATTCAACTTTCCACAGAATATTGAGAGTGCAGTTCACTGTCCAGTCTACTACATAACTGCCAGCATAACTCCACATTCCTTGCTGACATTCCTTGGAGCATGATGCTCATATATTTCTGTTCAATATGGCAGCTGTAACTCACAAAGCAGCAGAATTCACACATTAAGTTTCCTTCTGCCCACAAAAGAAAAAATCTATGTACATAATCCTGACATGTTTGACTATATTCCTGGTTTTATGGTTCTTCAATAAACATCTCTTGCCTTCCCTTTCCAGCTGTATAGGTAAAATAACACCATTTCTTTACAATCAGCGATGCTTCCCTGGCTTCTGAAGTTTCCATATGAAAGGTTTGAAATACTCTCAATCTAACTGGTGATCAAAATAATCTACTATTTGCCATATACAAAACTATCTTCTGTTCCTTAATGTATACATACAGAAAAAAAAAAAAAAAAAAAAAAAAAAAAAGTAGAAATAGCTTTAAAAAAGCATATCTTTAGAGGACATCTGGAATACACTTTTCAGTGAACAGCAAACTGCTTCTATACACAGCTTGACAGAACAGTGAGTGACAATCTTTTTTGCTGAATGAGTAGTGTTGTGCTCCTAACCATTAGGTGGATTCTAAAGAATTAAAAAAGCAAGGTGAATTATGTGGTGAATTTGTCAGAAGAATTTCTGTGATTAGAAATAAGAAATGGTATTCAAAATCCAAATAATCCAAAGAATTGAATTAAATAATGTAAAGGTATTATGTTTCCCAGTAAAATGTGTAGAATATAAAGAGATGTTTTAAAAAATAAGAAATGGAATGAAAAGTGATCTTCACAGTCCTAGTCAGTCACAGAATGACAAGAATTGAAAGAGACCTCTGAAGATTGGCTAGTTCTACCCCTCTGCCAGAGCAGGTTCACCTGAAGCAGGCTGCACAGTAACACACTCAGGTGGGTTTTGAACATCTACAAGAAATGGAGACTTCACCTCCACTCTGGGCAACCTGTTCCAGTGCTTTGTTACCCTCAAAGTAAAGAAGTTGCTCCTCATATGCGGATAGTACTTCCTATGCTGATGTCTGTGCATGTTACCTCTTGTCCCATCACTGTGCACCATTAATAAAAGACTCACCTCATCCAAGACCCAAGTCCTACAAGCTTCTTTCATAAGACATGTTCTAGTTCCCTAATCATATTTGTGGCCCTTCGCTGCACCCACTCCAGCAATTTCTTGCCTGTCTTGAAAAGAGGAGTTCCAGTATTCCTGCATAATCAATGGTCCTTCTGATGAAAATATTGAACTTAAAAGTCACTATAATGCTTAAGAATAAGGTGCATATTTTGTGGTTTGCTTGTCTTCATTTATGAACTTAAAAACATACTATAATGCTTCAATGAGTTCTGCTGGTAGCACTTTCTATAATTCTCCTTAAACACTTGTGATTATTTACCCTTCTATTAGGTAAACCACATTAAACCTGTAAATAAATACATGGTTAGTTTATGAATTCTCTATTGTCACTTGTTATTTGTTTGTACAGTGTCTATGAGCAAGAGCCTTTACTCAGTGGTATTATAATTTGTCCAATATACTAGTAGCAATTTCATTACTTAATATTTCCTATAAAAGGAAATAAAATCTATGATGTGTGACATCTTCCACAACATAATCTTCTGCGAGTAAAAAAATGTGTAAAATTTTCTTTCAAGTTTTATCTACAATATGATGTCCATGTACCTCAAGTGACTGACACCAGATCTTCACAAGGAGTTTTCTTATGCTTCTTTCACATAGGGAAAAACACAACATAAGCTAAAGTCCTTCACAGCATCACTCAGAGCATCACAGACATTGTGCTGGTATTATATCTCAAAATGTCAGACAGCAGGTTTCTTCCCTGATGACATTCCTGATCGAGAAACTTCAATGATGCAAGTTCAATGATGGAAAGCTTTCTGAGGAACAGCTTAACAGTAATTCTTTTTGAAGATAAGTAGAGTCTTACTATCATTTGTTTCAGAAGGAATGAGATCAAGCAAAGATAATCAGAAGACTGGTTTTTATTGTACTCCAGAAAAATGGGGAATATTCCCAGGCACAAAGAGTAACACTTACCTCTTTATACATTGAGATTGATGTCTTCCATGCAACAGTCAAAGTATATTGAATGAAAGAGAGAGTCTACAGCTTAAAAAGTGTCACTTATTTAAAATTTTAGGATAATTTCTTAATAATTCAAGTATTCTCAATAAAAGTGTTGGATTTATAGCTCTATTTTTTGTATTGTTTATAAATTAATAATTTTGTAAATCAAGGCATTCTATTTACAAGGAAAACTTACTGCTTTATAGTGCCTTTATTTTGGTGGTTGTTGTAGTTTATCCTTCTATAAATTTCCTCAGATTTTATAAGCACTCCCTAACTCAAGGCAGTAGGGAAAAATTGGGTCTTTCAGGTAACTGAGACCATTTCAGAGCATAAATCACCAGAAAGATAGGATTTCCCTTTGCAGGTGTCTAAACCTAATCCTTTTCAAACTATGGAAAATGGCTTTTAATTAAGCTACCATTAGCTCTCACGTCAAGAGAAATAAACACTGCAAAAATCTCTTGACCTTTTAAGTAATAGTTAACCTTAGTATAAGCAGACACTAAACAAGACTGGAATTAGAGGATACCAATTGTGCAAAAACCAAGGAAGAGATTGTATCTGACTTAAGCTTATTTGCCATAGAATTTTCTCCGTTGCCTGTCAATCCATCTATACAAAAGATGTGTGACTAAGCTGAGTCTTTACCACTGCCTCTCTTTCCCAGGTTCCAAACCACTGAGTTTGTCAGCAAGTGATTTGCAGTGGGACTGAAAACAGCCACAGGGCCTTTAGTGTCAATCCACTTTATTCTTTTAAATGTGTAACAAGAAGGTTAGAAAACAGTTGAAGTATTGTTTTTGGTGGTTAATAACACTCATGCGCAGAATTTATTTTCATTATATGACTATTTCTATCTACTCATGCCTTTCTGACACCTCAGTTAATTCCTGTATGAAATCTTGCATGCCAGCAGCACAGCTCGCTGCCATTTTCATGAAAGATAGTGATTTTACTAAAAATATTATCAGTTCTAAGAAAGGAATGATTTAATGTTTGCCAATTACTGCACTTTTTTACCATTCTTATAGTTCATGTTTCTAAACATAATTCCCCTAGGCTTTTTTTGCACAGACTCATGCTTTGCTTTGGAGTATATTTTTCTTGATCTCCTATTCAGATGTGATTTCCTACTCATAATGTTTACAATCAGTTGTAGAGACAGCATTTTCCATTATTCTTGGTAAGAATATAAATTCTTCTTTCATTAAATTTCTTCTTTAGAATCTCCAAGTTATTTTCACAACTACATTAAGGTTAGTAAATGCATCTTTATAAACATGTCTGCTATACTTATTCTAAAATATTATTTACACATTTGCCATTGCTTTAACATGGTCATTGTAATGACAGCTGAAAAACACTATTTCAGTCACTTTCTCCCTCCTACTTACTTTGCCATGTATTATCTTCTCTCTATAGAATGCTTTACATTTTTAAAAATATGTTTTCCACCACAAGCTATTAAAAGCCAGGACCAGAAGATCATTGATCTTGTTCCAGCTCTAGATATAAATAGGTAATAACAAGAAGTATAACAAACATATCATAGCTGATGTCATAATCAAACTGCTATGTGAATGGAAGAATAAAATACTCTTTCAAATGTAAAATCAAATTGTGCGTGTGAGAAAAACAATATGCAAAAGCAAACGATGTCCAAGTATTTTTAAACTTTGATCCTATTCACATAAGCGAAGATGATTTTTTTTCCTAAATTTTCCCTGATCTGAAGAATATAGTATCACTCTTTGAATTTCATGCTAGTCTTACTAATTCCCTTGGAATAAGAAAATGCAGAGCTGTCAGGTAACAGGAAATATTTGCTACAAGAAGCCTGATGAAGACTAGAGTTTAAAAGTGAAAAATGATCTCAAATACAAGTTTTGAGCTACAAACTCTCATAGAAAATGGTATTATATCTAAAAAGAAAAAAAATAAATCGGTTGTATATTTTCCCCTCTACTCCTGTGCATTTCTAAAACCTAATAGCAACTTGAAAAATTGACTGCATAATAGAAAAAAAATCAAAGATAAAACCTCATGGGTTCTGAAGACTTTCTGTACTAGAACACAAAAAGATAATAACTTTCACAAGCATTTATAACATCTGATACATATCTGAGTCAGCCTGGACCGAAGAAGTAGCTGAAAGCATTCTCTGAGGAAATAAATCAATGGAGAACTGACAAGCAATAACAGCTGGATTCAATCACCTCTGTAAGGTACATTCCTCATATTCACAAAACTTAGGGAAAAGAGAGTTCATTCCTTGAAAATGATGTAATTCATGTCTGCTGAAAGGGTCATCCAGAGCAAAAAAACCGGACTAAATATGCACCACTGCATAATGAATAGAGAAAATTGGAACAAAGAAAAGAAACTTCACATCAGGAAAGAACCATTACCACAAGAATACAGTGATCTGAACAGATCTATAAAAAGCACTGCAGCTTTGAAAGAAGATCCTACCATAATTCCTAGGTTTCAGTGTGATATATAAGAGCAACAGTGAAGGCTAATGTCAACACTGAAAATTGTTTCCATGAATTTTGAAATGTTAGTTTAGGTCAGTTTTTCATATTATTTATTAACTACAGTAAAATGGGATGCAATTTAATTTGAATTGAAGTTTCATTAATGTTTCCTGTTGATATATAATTTCTTTAATAAGCCAGTAAGTTATAGGGCACAATGAGGCTTTAAAAATGCTGCTGCTGTGGCATATCTCCATAAATGCAGTAAAACTTACTTAGGTAATTTCTCAGATTACTGCACTTGTAAACTGAGAGACAAAAAACCTTAAGACAAAGCAAACACAAAATCATAAAGTTTTTTTGCAATTAAGCATATTTGTTGCTTATAATAATCAAATTCAATATGCTAAATAAAAGCATAATCATCTCACTTCCCTCTTTTCTGACTGTGATTTAAATTCAGATGCTCATTATTTTAAACTGCATATAAAATTTAAGTGTCTGAACAAAAAAAAAATCTAAAAAAAAACCAAAAGAAAACAGAAAAATCATAAAACTAAACCAAAAATTATCATAATATCCTGTATTCTTACCAACAGACATGGAATAAAGTAGTGAGATCAAATGGTAACAGTAAATGAGGCATTTCACTACAAAAAATATTTAATAGAAATAACAAATAGTATCCTACTGAAGATAGCAATTAGGAGCATTTAGAAAAAAAAGTTAAGAATATTAAAGGAGATACAGAGGATTTCAATCATCCAATCGCAATTAATAGCTATAGAAGCAAAGGAAATGAGAGTCATTGAATCACTGAATTAGAGAATGTGTTGAGTTGGAAATTCAATGGTCTGCTACCCCTACAGTGAGCAGGGACATGTTGCACTAGATCAGGTTTTTCAGAGCCTCATCAAGCCTGGCATTGAATGTCTCTAGGGACAGGGCCTCCATTACCTCTTCAGGCAACTTGTTTCAGTGTCCCACCACCCCATGGTGAAGGACTTCTTTCTAAAGTCTCATCTAAACCTACCCTGCTCCAGTTTAAAAACCATTGCCCCCATCCTCTCTCTACATGTTGCTGTAAACCCCCTCCAGCTTTCTTGTACCTCTCTTTCAAGTACTGGTAGGCTACCCTGAGATTCCCCCTGGAGCCTTCTTTTTTCCAGGCTTAATACCCCCAGCTCTTTTAAGCCTGTCTTCATAGGAAAGGTGTTCCAGCCCTTACATCATCCTTGTGGCACTCCTCTGGACCTGCTTCAATAGGTTCATGTCTCTGTTGTGCTGCAGGTTCCAGAACCTTTTTGTTCTTTTTTTCCTGCCTCAGCGTATTAATCTTTAAAAGTCTGCAAGAGTTCAAGGTACTGATGGATTAAGAGGTATTAAAAGGGCAGTTAGGCCAGTTAGAGGAGATTAACACATTGCCATAGACCTAATGGATTTTAATTTTTTTCCTCTCCTGTTTTTTCTGTTAATTTCAACAGCTGATAATGTGTGAAATTAAAACTGAGAGCTCAATTCAATTGCCTAAATATAGATACCTGGTGCCTGAGGGTGGTAGGACAGTCAAAAAGGTAGGAAAGACAGGAAACAGGACTACATGGGGGTACAGCCCTTCCATAGAGGAGGCCAGGGCAGATGAGTAGAAGTGTCCTCACTAAATAAAACCTGAAGAGTGTCTGTAACTTAATCGCATTCTTTTAAAATACAGTGCTGGTTGCACAGAAAATGTATTATAACAATGCTCGGATTAAAGCTTGGCCTCAAAGAAGCAGTTGTGAATGTTATAAATATTTAATTCAGCATTCATTAGGATTAATTTCTTTTTTTCTTTTTTAAAGATGAGTTTTGAACTTTTTGCTTTTGGCTTATTTCTGTTTTCTTTTGTAATGGAAAAGGTCACTGCAATCTTGGGGAAAATATGCATCAGTAAAATTTTGTTCACTTTCTCTGGCAATACTTCTTTCCATCACAAAAGTAGGAGAAAATGAGAGGAGAAGATACTTTTAAAAAGCCTTTGTCCCACAATTGCTTCCCCAGTTATAATCACTAAGTATTTGTCACTAGTTCAGTTTTCCTTTCATATTACATCAGTTTCTAAATGGAATCCAGAAAAAAAGATTTCCTAGACATTAAATTTGAGGTTGGACCACTTTAAAAGAACGTCATGTGGTCATTATTAAAATGTAATTCTGCTTTCAATAGACTGCTTCTGTCTGACAACTAATTTTTTTGTTGTTCCCTTGAGTACCTGCTAGGAACAGTCCCTAGTGTAGACCCATCCTCTGACTGAAGCACAGAAAGGAAAAGCTGAAAAATGAGCTATGGGAACAGCTTGCTGATGAAGTTGAATGAAGAGCTAGTAATGATATTGATGACATTACTAATTACTTAGCAGACAGAATTCAAAATGAGAATTAATTTGTCATCATGATACCATCAATCAGCTTTCTATTGCCATGGGTAATAGGTTTGTGCTTGCCTGGTGCAGTATAAACTTTGCTGTATAGCTCATTTTATTTTGTACTTTTTAAATTTTATCTTTTAAAGCTTTAGTTTTCCAAGGATTGAACCATAGAGTTTATGGGTGTCCTATTTCAAAAATTTGGTATTTCATGTTCAAATCAGATAATGAGGTTAAAGGCCGTGTGATCTTTACTCCTGAAATGAAGCAGAGTCAATAAATTATTTTTAAAAAGATTATAGATTAAAGTAACACCCACAACAGATAAAAAAAAGGATCATATTCACACTTGTAACTTAAAAATATTCATATAGCTTTCTAGAAAGATATTTTAATTTTAAAAACCAAAGATACACAAGTTCGTCTAGTTTAGGGATGCAGAATCAAAAGTCATAGTTTCTGAGTGCTTGAGTAGAAGCAATATCTTTGGCACCATTAAGAAATCTGGCCTTTCAAAAAAGCCAATATTCCTAGTCCTTGAACCATTGAATCAGTAATATGCAGTCCCAAGAGCCTGAAGGCTCTACTATCTCTTCCAAACAGTTGAGATTTCTGGCTGAGTCATCCAGTCAGAGGGAGCTGGCCAGACTTAACCAGCTTTGCACTCCAAGATTTTCCTCTGTCCTGTCCCTCTTGGCATCTCATCATCTTCCTGGATTCTTGTATTCTTGTTTCAGCTTACACAGGACCACTTTCCTTTTTTATGGGCTTATGCTATGATCATCAATGTTTTGTTCTAAAGTAAGTAGATCGTAACTGCTGAGTCATGACAGAATGTCTAATTATCCCCTTGGAAGTCCCCAGAGCCTTCAATGACTCTTCCACCCCTGTGGCTTGGGATGGGGCATTATCTCAAGAGTCACCCAGGGTTCTGAATGTAAATGTTGTCAACACAGGGGTTTGTAAAACAACTGTTATCAGCCAATGAACTACCAACCTGAATCAGCAAGTGCATCGTCTTTTAATACGCTTGCAGTACTATAGGTTTGGAATATAGGCAGATTAGAGGTACACTAGAACTCATTAAAAAACCTAATGGATCATCTGACAATTGAAAAGCTTTTATAGAAACGAATATTTTTTAAAGTGTTAATTTAAAGCCATGTTGTTATTACATCTCATTTGCACCATTTTCTAATGTTTTGATTAAAGCCTAGATTTTGACAACTCACAGAAGGAATGAGGGATAATACATGTAAAAGTACAGCCTATTGTTGTTCTTGTCCTCCTTCCATTTTTTTCACCTAAAGAAGGAAAATTAGAGAGGTAAAGAAGTGTTAATAATATTTTTTCAGTGTCATAAAATTTATAAAATTATTTAGTTTCTCTAGATACAATGTTTATTCTACAACAAAGGAATGCAGTAGGTTTTATTTAGTTAAATATCACAGCAAAGAAAAAGCAATATATATACATTTTAATCAAAAGCAGCGGAAAGCTTTAGAAATTATTTTATTATCTAAAAGCATTCTCCTACTAAGCAAATTCAGGAGAATTCAAGAGTTCCATTTGAGAGAGTTCATAATTGAGTTATGGATTATATGAAGGTCATTAGTTTCTCCAGAACTCTTTGAAGTACATATGTAGCTTGTCAGAAAATCTCTCCAGAGCTGACTTTCATTTGCTTTATCTACATTGTGTCACATTAAGGGGCATTTCACAGAATCTAATGCCTTTTATGTTCCTTCTGTTTACAAATATAGGACCAACTTAAAAAAAAAAAAGGTATTTCTTTAAAAGAAAATAATAGTTACTAAGAAGGTAATCCTGAGGATAGCTTTAGAAATATTAGATTGTATAACAGATGGAATTCTTAAAGCACTCCACAATGGCAAAATTTCCAGCTGAAACTAGAATTAAAATGAAAATAAGATTATGAAAATAGAATTAAAAATCCACTTAAGTGTATTTTATCACTTTCCTCAACAGTTTAACTCTAAAATTATGCTGAGTAGAGTTCAAAGTACATTACTGAATCTCTTCTGAAAATATGAGGTCAGGAAGCTCCTACAGAGAACAGCATCCTAAACCTCATCAGAATCATATATAGAAATGTCTTCAACAGATGTAACCAGAAGGGTTTGGGGATTCCCAAATAAAAGGGAAGTCTTAAACACACAGATACTTTATTATACAGTTAAGCTGCTTTCTTAATTTCTTAACACACACACACACACACAGAACCACAAGCAAGATTAGTGGGTACAAGGTAAAAAGGCTTATGCTTCCCTGAAGGCAGGAACTTGTCAACTGGAATCTGGGGCTCCAGGTCAGAACACATATTTTGGTGGGCATTCCCAGGGAGACACACACAGTCCCAATGGAAGGAAATGTAGCACTCCTTCCTTCAGCCCAGTAGCCTAGGGGCTCAGATTTTATCTTGTCCCACAGTCATGGCACAAAACACCCATATGTGTTCACAGTTCACAGTAAACAAGGGTGCGGGGGTCTCCAATGAGGGGGCATCCACAACCTCCCTGGGCAACCTGGTCCAGTGTCTCACTACCCTCACAGTAAAGAACTTCTTATTCCAGATTAAATCTCCTCTCTTCCAATTTGCATCCATTATGCCAAGTCCTGCTATCCTGCACCCTATTCAAAAGCCCTACTCCAGCCTTTCTGTAGGCCTCCCTCAGGTATTGATAAGCTACTGCGAGGTCCCCCCTGAGCCTTTTCTTCTCCAGGTTGAACAACCCCAACTCCTTCAGCCTGTCCTCATAAGTGAGGTGATCCAGGCCCCTCATCATCTTCATGGCTCTCCTCTGGACCTGGTCTAACAGTTCAGTGTCCATCTTAAAGGACATTTCCCCTCCCTGGAGGTGCTTAAGTCCACGCTGAAAGAGGCATTGAGCAACATGGTCTAGTGGGAAGTGACCCTCTCCATGGCAGAGGGGTTGGAAATAGATGATCTTTAAGGTCCCTTCCAACCCAAATTATTCTATGATTCTATAGACTCCAACAAACATGTAAAGTAGCCAAAGGAATCCAAAAAACAAGAACCACCTATCCTTCGGATATGATCCAGTAGTTTTCCATTGCCTTTACAACAGAACTCTCCCAAAGGAAAGAAGTACATCTTAAAGTAGCAAATATACAGTGGTAAATCTAAACTGCATTTCTAGGCAATTGCATTTGAGGGTGATTAAATATTGTATTATCTGTGCATTGACTTGCTCCTTGTATTGGCAGCAGAACAAACATACATAATTTGACAAAAGTCACCTGAGCCTCCCACATGTCTGTTTCTAGCCAATGCCATACTAAATTACTTCAGAGGACAAAAAAAAGACTTCCATAATGCATGCAAGCCAAACTTTCATGTGAAATACAATAATTTTAAATAATTTTAAATATTTATCTGAATAAATGAAAGGCATTTTCCCTTCTTGTATGAGGAGGACGTACTAATTTCATTGGACAATAGACTATATTTGCAATTGGGCCAATATATACAGTCAGCTTAGTTTTGTAGTTTTCAAATAAAAATCAATTTTGGAAATTTTTTTTAATCATTAATATAATTTGAACTTTTAAATTTTTTTCACCATTAACCTTCTTTACACAAAAAGTCTCAAAATGGCCTTATCTTTTTTGTAATAGAAAATTGGACTAGATGATTTCTCAAGGTCCCTTCCAATTCCTGAGATTTTTGCTTCTGGAGCTTTATTTTCTTTTATTCATAACCATTCTGACAGCAGATTTAGAGTCTGTACCATGGTGGTAAATAGCCACAAGTAAATTATATTTGTGATACACAATGTCTTGAACATACTGTCTTTCTCCATAAATTGGTCTTGTATACGTATTGCTTTTTTGACTGTACTGAACAGCATTATATTGACTAGAAAATAAATATATCCACTTCAGTTTTCAAAGTAGAAGAATTATCAGATATGAAGGTAACACAGTCATATTTTTCAATGTGTTTGACATTCAGTCTGAGTTTAATATGATTAATGAAACATTTTGAGAAATGTATGGAAATTTTAAAAAAAACCTACACTCTACGGCATTTTTAAATCCTGATTGAAGTGGCACAATGCTAAAACAAGCACTTACACATGTAAAATCCAAAATAGAGGGCAGGCTGTGGTCCCACATCTTTGGTTTCACCAAACATCCTTGATGTCAGATTAACACTGTACTTACATAACCTTTTTTTGAGTACTTTTAGGCACTGAATACTACTTATGAGCACTATTTAAGAACAGTAATTTTCAGTCAATCATCTAATTTTTGAAAGACTTCATGTAATTGTGCAGCTCTAAACACAGTCATATCCTTTCTAGGGGTGTTATTCAGTAAAGCCCAATCAGACATTGAATCTCTCTAATTACTAAATTAGCCAGTGCTTACATAGTATGTCAATCAATTGGCTTACTAATTCACTCCATTAACAAATGAAATGGATGATGAAGATACTATCTGAAGACTCATAAAGCAGACTTTTAATCATAGAATAACAATGTCTTACACTCTGAAAATCATATTTCATATAGTTAAATCTGTAAGTAAATAACTATAAAAACACAAAAAAGAACACTAACTGAGCTAAAGCTCCAAATCTTTGGAATTAATTTATTCCTAAAATGGATTATATATCCTCTTTGTTTGTTCACCATGTAGACTCTAATACTTCTTTAAAAAGCGGTAAACTGTGAAGGGGGGATAAAATGATTGCCTATATTCCTTGTTCGGAGACAAAGTCCTTGGAGGCCGGGACAGGTTGCTCTTCCATTGTGCCCTGGTTTTGGGCCAAAATTAATAAATTAGCCCCCCAGAGACAGATGGTCCTCCCTCTCTCTCTCTGAAGAGAGGAGAGGAAGGAAGGAGGAGATTTAAGAGTTCAGAATTCCAAACTACTTTAATAGATAATGAAGCAATAAATAAAATCAAAAGGAAAAGATAAAAAGGTGTACAATATTTACAAGACCGAATCCAGCTCCCGG